>MU225127.1:10590190-10602037 GCA_018584345.1 Thuja plicata | reverse complement strand
TCTTCCAAGCCTATTCCAAATTCAAGAACCCATTCAAGACTTGGTGTTGGAGATCTACAAGCAAGAGATTGAAGACATCCTACCTTTTCTACATTCCACATTTTGAAGCATACTTGTGGATTCAAGGTTTTGAATCCACCACAAGGACTTTTTTAAGCAAGGTGAATTTATGCATTTACTTTGTCTATTTCTGCAATTTCAATTGCATATATTTGAGGTTAATTCCAAAACCAGGGTTTGACCAAGGCAAACCCTTCCCCCACAACAAAAAAATCTCCTTTTTCTTGTAGGTACAAGTATAGAATAGTGGATTTGAACCCAAATCTGGATACCCTTTTCGAAAAACTTTCGGGATCCATGAACAAATTCACTTTCAGATCTGTGTAGGTCAGGGTCGACATTATTGGGTTAGGGTTGACATTTGTGGGTCAAGGTCAACCTTTTTCATAAGACAACATCAAAATGAAAAACAATTTCTGGGTTTTGTTCATCTCTGCGTTTCAGTTTGGTATCAACTATTAGTTTTTCTAGAAACTGTCTACAGACCTCAGAAACGTTCTTTGATTTGTAATATTTCAAGGTTAGTGCATTTTTCCCATCTCTTCAATTACTATTATATATCATTTATATACATATAATTAACAAAATTTAGGGTATTCCCTTTGTCATTCTCCTCTCCAAATAGTTGATTCATTTGTGCATTAACCCTTCTCTTGGGTTGATCAACTTGGATCTCCCATTTGTGCATTTGAGGGTAAAGAGGAACATCTTATCTTCTCCTTAATCACAATTGCAACACTTAATCAACTCAATTCAATTAAGGTTAATACAATCTAGGTAATTCAAAGAACAATTTACATCCCCCATTCTCATATCTTACATTTTAGTAACATAATCAATTCTTCACAAAACAAACAAAACATTTCAACAACATCCAAATTCTTTATGTTACAAGTACAATAAAAAATTACTGAGGTAAATTCTTTGAAATTACAATCATTCCAAGTTTACCTCTAAAGTGCTCCACTTTTGTTTTTGCAAGAGGCTTGGTAAGAATGTCAGCTGATTGTTCCTCTGTACTGATGTATTTTAACTTAATAATATTATTTTCCACCATATCTCGTATATAGTGATAAGGTATCTCAATATGTTTGGACCTGTTGTGAAATACTGGGTTTAAGGAGAGTTTTATGAAGCTCTGATTATCAAACTAAATAATTGTAGGTTTTAGTGATTCTCCAAACAATCCAAATATAAGTTTTCTCAACCAGACTGCTTCTCATGCTCCCATAGATGTGGCAATGTACTCAGCTTTTGTGGAGATCTGAGCTACTAATGATTGTTTTCTACTAAACCAGGATATCATTGTAGAACCCAAACTGAAATAACACCCATAGGTACTCTTTCTATCCACAGTGCTTCCAGCCCAATCTGAATTAGTGAGCCCATGTAGTTGTAAATCTATATCTTTGTACCTTAGTCCAAATTTTATTGTTCTTTGAAGATACCTTAGTATGTGCTTAGCTGCCACCATATGGATTTGTTTTGGTTCACACATGAACTGAATAAGAGCATTAACTGCAAAGCAAATATCAGGTCTGGTATTCACTAAGTACACCAGAGACCCAATAATCTACTTGTAAAGAGTAGGATATTCAAGTTCTAAATTTGATGCTAACTCTTTTAGTTTAAGTAGATTTGTTTCCATAGGGGTTGACATAGGTTTACAATCGATCATTGCAAATATCTTAAGAATGTTTAATGTGTATTTTCCTTGGTTTAAAATAATCTCATTTGTATGTTGCCAAACTTCTAAGCCAAGGAAGTAATGAAGTAATCCTAAATCTTTCATATCAAATTCAACTACAAGATCTTCTTTACATTTAGTAATAAAATGATCATCTCATGTTATTAGAAAATCATCTACATAAAGAACTAGAATCAACATATCCTCTTTTTCAATTTTGAAATAGAGATTTGGATCTGCATCATTTTTAGAGAAATTTAGTTTAGATAGATAATGATCTATCCTTTCTTACCATGCTCGTGGTGCCTGCTTAAGTCCATACAATGCCTTCTTCAATTTGTAGACATGAGTTTGTTTATTGTGCATTATGAATCCTTTAGGTTGTTCTAGATGTACCTCCTCCTCAATTACACCATTCAGAAAGGCAGTTTAACATCCATTTGATGGATTTTCCAACCTTTAGCAGCAACAATGACAATTACTGTTCTAATAGAGGTATACCTTGCAACTGGAGCAAATGTCTCTTCATAATCAATACCTTCCTTTTGAGAGAACCCTCTTGCAACAAATATTGCTTTGTATTTATCAATACTTCCATCTGTTGCATGTTTGATTTTTAATAACCACTTGGAAGAAACAACTAATTTGTTTATAGGTCTTGGTACAATATCCTAAACATCATTTTTTAAGATGGAATTATACTCTTCTGTCATGGAATCCTTTCAAGTTTGATGTTGAAGTGCCTCTTTTGGATTGGAGGGTTCTAAATCTAGAAGTTTACTCATAAGTGCAACATAACTAGAAAATTTATGAGGCCTTTTGTTTTCCCTAACAACCACGATTGGAGCTGCATACTTCTCACCCTCTTCAATTACTTTTCTTGCCAAAAGAGGTCTTTTCTTTCCTACTTCATGGTCATTAGAGATCTCTAAAGATTCATTATCTTCTGCTTCATGATTCTCCCTCTGAATCTTAGGAGTAGGATCTTCTAGAGTATCATCATTATCTTTCTTGGATCTTTTGAGTGCCATGTCCTCTTCAAATATCACATCTCTACTTAATTCAATGTTTCTTTGTCCTAGAATATAAATTCTGTAAGCTTTGGAATTTTCACTATATCCAACAAAGATACCTTTCTTTACTGAAGGTTCTAGTTTAGTCCTTTTTTCTTTAGGAATATGAATGTAAACAGAACATCCAAAGGTTCTCAAATGAATTATGTCAGGTTTATAACTAGTGAATTCTTCTTCAAGAGTTTTATTTTCAAGGTGAGAGCAAGGACATCTATTTTGAACATATGCAGCAGTGTTAGAAGCTTCGACCCATAAATGAGTTTCTAAGTTTTGGTCATGCATCATTGCTCTGGTAGATTCTACTATTGTTATGTTCTTTCTCTCTTTAACCCCATTTTTTTGTGGGTTGTAAGGAACAATGCACTCCCTTTTGATCCCAATATGTTTACAAAAAATTTGAAATATTTTAGAAGTGTATTATCTACCATTGTCTGCTCTTAATATTTTAATACTCTCACCTGATAGGTTTTCTGCTAGAGCCTTAAATTATTTAAACTTAATAAGAATTTCTTCTGACTGTTTACACTTTAGAAAGTATATTTAGGTCTTCCTAGAGTAATCATCTACAAAAATAATGTAGTACAAATATCCTCTGAAGGAAGTAACAAAGATCGGACCACATAAATCAGAGTGAATGAGTTCTAGAACATTCTTAGTTTTTCTTTCACGATGATGGAAGGATTTTTTGGTAATCTTCCCTAATGCACATCCTTTACAATCTCCACAATGTTTGGGTCTTAGTTTAGGTAGTCCTATAACCATTTTCTCTAATGAGGTTAAACCACAGAAATGATAGTGACCTAGTCTCCTATGCCATAATTCACTTTCATGTGATGTATGAATTAGAGCTTGATGAAAAGGGGTACATAATTTGTAGAGTGTTCCATCTCTAACTCCAATAGTGTGAGCATTCTTTATATTTGAATTTTTAGGCCAAGCTAAGATCTTCCCATCCATGAAGTTGATTCTATGTCCTTTGTATTCTAGAGATGAAATGGAAACTAAGTTTCTTTTTATACTAGGTACGAATAGAACACCAGTAAGTTGTAAAGATATCCCAGATACGAGATGTATCGTGTAGGTTCCAATGCCCAATACTAGATAACCAGTATCATCTCCAATTATAAATTCTTGTTTAGAACATTCTTCTATAAAGTCTAGATGCTCTTTGAATCTAGTGATATGTTAGGATGCTCCACTGTCAACCACCCAAGTGATGCATTTGTTAGAGATTTGACTTGATAAGGTGGAGTACAATACAAGCTTTTCTGAATTCATATTCTTTTTGGTATCACTGACTTGAGCAAATGAAGCTAGTGCTTTATTTCTGTCAGGACACTTTTGAGCAAGATGACCAAATTTGTCAAATCTATAACATTGAACTTTTGATAGATCTCTATATTTGAATGTTGATTTATTATGGGATTCATTTCCCCACTTCCTTTTGAAATTAGAATTCTTTTTGTTTTTGCATGACTCGGTATTTAGGACTTGAGTATCTCTTTTTGTAGTATTTGTATTGATCCCTCTGATTGCTAATTGAGACTCTTCTTGAATGAATCTGATTTTAATAGATCAAATTTAGGAAGTTTGGTTCAAGCACTTATTCCTTGAAGGAAGGATTCGCATGAAAGGGTAGTCCATTTAGTGCGATCATTGTTAATTTTTTACTATCAAAAGAGTGACCAATGGTGGAGAGCTGATTTTGTAAATTTGTAATTCTCATAAAATAAGATGTGATGGTCTCTCCTTGTTTCATCTTTATTTGATGGAGTTGATTCTTCAAGGTGAGAGCTCTTCTTGTGTTATTTATTTCATACATATCTTTTAG
Source organism: Thuja plicata (assembly GCA_018584345.1). Classification (NCBI taxonomy): domain Eukaryota; kingdom Viridiplantae; phylum Streptophyta; class Pinopsida; order Cupressales; family Cupressaceae; genus Thuja; species Thuja plicata. Next base: position 10,597,386 of record MU225127.1, on the reverse strand, counting down.
TGCTTTAAACATCTCATATGCATTTTATAATTTTATGATAATTGGCACAATGTGATCTTTAACTCCATCTACTATAATGTTCATGGATTTGGTGTTATCCTTATCCAATTTAGTAAGTTCATCGTTTCCATTTTGTTCAGGTTCGGTCTTCTCCACAATGGGTGTTAAATCGTGCTCTTTTAGAGTGAGAATCATCCACAATTTCCAGGCCACATAGTTAGAGGCTCCTTCAGGATGATCTTCTAATCTCATTCCATTCACTATTTTAATGAGTGTAATATTTAATTTGTATAAGCAGTTTCTCTTACAAATCTGATCTGTATCTTTCTTTATGCATGCTCTGATACCATGTTACAAATTGAAATTAGATAAATGAAAGCAAATGGTGAAACCTTGATATCATTATTCTTTTATGCAATATATATATATATATATATATATATATATATATATATATATATATGATGATAAAATTGAATTTTCTTTATGTTGCAGGTTGAATACCATTGAAGACTATGATATGTATGTGTTTGCTGTGTCTATTCGATGACTGCAACATTGCATATTAGTATGAGGAGGATAGTCATGTCCAAGATGGAACATGACTCTGTGTGGAGTCATGTCCCATCATGGACGTGGCTCTCCATCCACATACTGTAACCTTTCATTATAATGTACCTAACAGTAATCGGTAATAGCATTAATCCAACCCGATATCAATGGGTTATTTAAACAGTGATTTCAATTACTATAAATGCTAGTAATATATTTAATAATAATAATTTATAATATATTAAATATAATATGTAAAGATATATATTATAATAATAAGATATATTATTATTATTATTATATGTATATTTATACATAAATATAAAATGGCAATTATAATAATCATTATAACTAAATTAATCCTTTATGTATTGATAAGGCCAAATTATTGCCTTTATTTTGTATAATTTTAAATACTCTATTCTAGTTTTTGATAAAACATTTGAGAGCCAAGCCAGTCAAAACTTGTGATAAAAGTCCAGATAGAACTGATAAACCATGGGTAGATGTTTGTGACATATTTTGCTAATATTACATATATAGTGCAGTATTTCATAAAACAATCAGAATATATGTTCTAATATCTAGATATTTAATTTGATTAAGCTTATTGCGTGAATATTTCCGCATCATAACTAACTTGATAGGAGAGAAAGAGGCTGGAGAGTGGTCGACAACATTCAAGGAAGACTGTTGAGGACCAGCTACGATGGAGTGATCATTACAACACCAAGAAACATGGCTGCTACAATGGAGCCATTATTCTAGGACTTGGGGATGTAGTGTGCCTATATTCCCTCTGCACTTTATTGTGTTGAACTGGTCACCCGAGCTTTATTACCCACACTGCGGGTTGTTGCATTTCCATCTTCTTCTCTGGCATGTTGTCAGCAAGATAGGTTCTTTTCTATTTTGTAATAAGTGTTTAATCCTCTATATATAGGGATTGGACCGATAGTTTGAAGTTAGCTAGAAAAGATAGAGAAAGAAGTTTTTGAAAGAAAATTGTTATACAACAATCTATTTCAAGTTCCATGTATTGTTTCTATGTAATGAGTTTTTGAAATACAATGAAGTAGTTCTTGGTTTACATTCCATGTTAATAGATTAGCATAAACTGACCAAGGGGGCCCACTTGGGAGGTGGATTAGGTTAGAATAGAAAAAGATTTCATTTCCAGCATTTCTAGTATTTCAGATAGAAGTTACAATTTCTTCCTGCAGCATCGTACCTTGTGAGTGTTCCCGCAACATCTGCAAGAATAGTTATAATGGATGTTCTAGGCTGAAAGTATAGGGTTAAGTAGAGTTGCAATTTCTAGCATTCATTTTAGTAAGGAGATAAATGTATTCTTTCCTGCAGCACTAGGTAGGTTTCTTTTATGCATTTTTACCTTCCTGCAGCATAAGCAGAATGACTCCTTAAGGAACCTAGTGCACATATCATGCTGACCATTTCAAGTATACGTCCCTGGGTTGACAAGTTAAATGCACCTCATAACGGGAGAAGTAGTCCTTAGATTGAATAAACCATTCCTAAGAAAGGCCTTGAGCATGATTATTCCACACCTATTGTGAGGTAGTTCATTTTTGGCGCCGCTGCCGGGGATGGTGTCAAGCTAGGAACATTTTTGAGTCATTTTTTCATTCTTAGATTAGTTTTTAGATTTGTATCCCTAAAAATTGCTTCACAAGCGTGAAGAATTCAATTGCATGCATCAAAGAGAAAGACAATGAGATGAATATGGCAGATTTCTCCCAGCAGAGTCTGCTAATTTGAACGAGGAAGTTGAAGAAGTTGAGTTACCCTTTGAAGATGCAAGCCCCGACTTTCCTGCAGCATCTTCCTCCAGAGCACAACCACTTGATATAAGTGGCTTCCGACCTTTTACAGAAAGCTTGGCCAGCTTTCTAGATAATTTTGGTCCAAATCCACCTATTGTTAACAATCCAGTAGCTAATGCTCCTTTCCAGCAGCAACCCCATAATCAAATACCTCAAGTAATGGCACACCCTACTTTCCCATTTCCTCTCCCAAGCCTTATAAACAATGCTAATCTCAAAAATATACCCACAACTGCTCTTCCAAAGTTTTATGGACTTATAAAAAAGGATCCTGACACTTTCTTGTTTGAGTTTGACATACTCTGTCGAAGCTTTGACTATAATACTGATGCCCATAAGCTCAAGTTGTTTCCTGCAACACTGAAAGAGTCAGCCTTATGATGGTTCATGGGCTTAAGAGCCAATGCAGCAGGTACCTGGGATGAGATGCAGACGTTGTTTCTGCAGAAATATAAAGATTATTGTAAAGGCAGTGACCCAAAAGGAGATGATATCTTTAGGATCTCTCAAAAGGAAGACGAAACATTGGAGGATTATGTTTCACATTTTTTGTACACAATGCAGAAGAATCCCCAGCATGTACTGGCAGAGGATTCACAAAAAACTAGTCTTCTTGAGGGAGGTAAATGACAACTGTCTAGAAGCACTAGACTTGATGGCTGGTGGAGATATATCCCAATCTTCTTGGGATGACCTCAAGAAAATTTGTCAAAACTACTCAAGGTCAACCGTGAAGAAAGGCAGAGGATACCGGCCCACAGTCACAAAAGGGATTAGTTTAGGCATTTCAAAGCTGGAGATATCTAATTTGCTCACAAATTTCAAGCAAGATATTATAAATGATGTAGCTACACATCTTGACACAATGACTGCCAAGAAGAAGCATGAAGAAGCTGAATCACAATTGGCTGAGTATTGTCCACACTGCCACAAATAGAAGAAAGAATACGGATGTAAGCTAGTAGAAAACATGGAAAATCAACATTTGCCAACTAACTACATGAAGATAGAAGGAGACAATGACCAAGTGTTCTTCGTTGCTCAACGTCGACCATGGGCTTCACAATAAGGTATGCCACAAGATCCTCTATAATTTTCAAATTTTAACAATAATCAGTGGCAAAACCAAAATTATCAGATGAATCCTCAATACTCTCAACCTTAGTGGCCAAACCAGCAAAATAACCAGTGGCCAAATCAGTAGAATAACCAATGGCCTAACCAATAAAATAACCAGTGGCAAAACCCGCAAAATAATCAGTGGCCAAATCAGCAAAATAATCAATGGCAAAATCAACAAAATAACCAGTGGCCTAATCAGTAGAATCAATGGCAACCACCACAATGAAATTGGCAGCAAACTAATCAATGGAGGGGGCCTCCACAGTGGCCTAACCAAAATTCTGGTTGTCCATAATTACCACCTCCAGTGAAACCACCTACAATAATGCCACCTCCTGTAGTAACTAATGCTAATCCAAAGCCAACCCAGTTGCCTGCTCAACCACAGCCAAATCCAAACAAAAAACAACAGTAGCAACAAATGTACACTAATGACACTCAATAGTGCCCTACTTATTCATTAGAGATAGCTGATATCCATTTGAGGTCTAGTACCACACTACCTACACCTGAATATCCTATTATCACAGAAGTTGCAGACACTCCTGCAACACTACTTCCAGAAGCAACACTGCCAAATAATAGCCAAACGACTGATATACCCAGTAGAAGTACTGTCCACACTTCAAATTCACCCTTTTCACATAGGATAAACAAATAAAAACCTATACCCCAAGAGGAAGAAAAATTTGATATTATTGAGCAGCTGAAAAATATGAACATTCAAATCCCTCTGTTCCAAGCTATCAAAGATATACCTCTTTATGGAAAGGCTATTAAGGAAGCATGCATTAAGAAGCCAGGACGGAAGAAGAAAGACCCTCAAATAGTACATGTTGTAGGGAAATTAGCAGATATCATGTTAGGAAAGGTGGTAATACCAAAGTATTCAGATCCTGGCAGTCCAGTAGTCAACCTAATAATAAATGGACAGACAGTGAAAAATGCTCTAGTTGATTTGAGAGCAGCAATAAATGTGATGACTAAAGATACAATGCATAGGCTGAGCATAGAAGGCTTGAGAACAACAGCCACAGTACTGCAACTTGTTGTTAGTTCAACTGTTACTCTAGAAGATCTCATAGAAGATGTGATAGTAACCTTAGATTCATGGGAGTATCATGCTGATTTTCTTATCCTATCATCTAAAGTAAACTTTGCTGACTATCCTGTAATCTTGGGAAGACTCTGGTTAGCCACCACTGATGCCAAAATTAATTGTAGATCAGGCAGTATGACAATTTCAAATGGTCAAGCCATAAGGAAGCTAGCCCTATATCCTCCTGCCCAACCCTAGCCAGACTTGGGAGAACCTATTTGGACAGACTTAGGAGAAGAGGAGGAAGAGCTGAATTCAAAGCATTCTTACCAATGAATGTATTGTGGCTAAAGATGCTTTAGAAAGTTTTGTTCTACAACTATGTACCTATGAGGACTGTATGTCTCCAACAAACCCTGAAATGATTGATCAATTACTAACAAGTGAAATAGCAAGAAGTCCAGTGCCCAAAGTGTTAATGGCAGAGCTAACAACAATAGTAGAACTGTCCTCTGGTCGTAACCTGCATGTAAACAACAAGCTGTCCCAATCACAGTTGGCATTGTTAACCAAGCTCCTCAGTCAGCATGAAAAATCCTTTGCATGGGATTATGGAGATATGGAGGGACTCAATCCAAAACTCTGCACCCACAAAATCTACATCAGTGAAGGAAGCTTGCCACTTTGTCAACCACAGAGGAGAATAAATCTAGCACTAAGAGAAATAGTTAAAACCGAGTTGCAAAAGTTGTTGGATGCTGGATTCATCTATCCAATCTCTGATAGCAAGTGGGTATCACCATTGGTAATTACAGAGAATTAAATAATGCTTCAAAGAAGGACCACTTTCCTTTACCTTTTATAGACCAGGTCTTAGATAATTTGGCTGGAAAGAAATACTTTTCCTTTCTAGATGGATACAGTGGTTACAATCAGATAAGCATTGCCACCGAAGATCAAGAAAAGACCATGTTCACATGCCATTGGGGCACATATGCCTATTCAGTATTACCATTTGGATTATGCAATGCCCTTGCTACCTTTCAGAGAGCTGTGATCAGTATCTTTGCTGATATATCCCATGATTGCATGGAAATCTACATGGATGACTTCACTACATTCAATGTCACATTTGAGGAAGCTCTAAAGAACTTGGAGAAAGTGCTAATCAAATGCGAGGAACATAACCTGTCTCTCAATAGTGAAAAGTGCTTTCTGATGATGCAGGAAGGAGTGGTGTTGGGACATTTTATCTCCAAAGATGGAATCCAGGTAGACCTTGCGAAGATAGAGGTAATTATCACACTCCCCATTCCTACTAAGAAAAAAGGAGTCAGATATTTCCTAGGTCACGCTGGCTATTATAGGAGGTTTATCCAGAACTCTAGTCAAATAGCTAGTCCTCTATACAACTTACTTACCACAGAAGCTGTATTTTCTTGGACAAAAGAATGTGATGAATCCTTCCTATAGCTCAAGTCACTTTTGACAACTACACCAGCACTTAGGGGTCCTGACTGTTAGAATACTTCAGAGATAACTGAGAGGGGGGGGGGTGAATCAGTTATCTACAACTTTAAATCTTTATCTTATACTTATTAATCCAGATTGATACAAAGTAAATGTGAATACATATAACACTTTACACAACACATCAATTTGGTTACGGGGAAACCAAATGGTAAAAACCCTGGTGGGAATTAGCACCCCACAAAGAACTATACTATTTATAGTGATCCCTGTTAAAAGATCTTCCAACCCTATTAGGAGTTGTATATTACAATGCAGTAGTATAGTGACCTGGTTAAGGGTCAGACCCTATTAGGAGTCTTTTACAATAACCCTGTTAGGGGTGGAGGACTCACTATCCAAGTGGTGAAGGCTACAACATTCTGGTTATTTGATACACACTGTATCAACAAGATGAATTGCTATTTGTGACACTGCTTGTCTGATTAGTTCCTTTTATGCGCCGATACTTTAACCTTTTGTAAAGCAATATAACAATCTAATCTATATTCTGAATGCTTCAATATAAACATCTATATTATCAACATATGATAAATATAGCTCTGTTGTATCAACACTCTGCTCTGCTTGTCAATCTCTGGCTTTCACAACTCTTCTTATCACAAATGACCTTCTATAAGTACATACCCCAAGTATGAGATCATGGGACCTGTAGGATGACTCTTCTTAACATCCTTGTCAGCTCTACTAAGTGCGCAAGCATAATTACAATCACGCAAGTACTAACTGAATAGACGCGTCGCTTCACTAAGTCAGCTTCACCAAATTAATCATAACTTTGCAATCTTCTTGAAATATGTTTGGTGCATTTAGATTAATATCAACAAATAATAACTCATCATAAATATACACATGCATATACTGAAGATAGGTGCAACTCGATCAACACGTTACATACGTCGGCCTTAAACCGTTATTCCTCTAGAACTGTAACCGTCAATAACAAAATTACATATCTTTACTAAAACTTCATATCTGGGTTTGTGTGTATGAACATAGCATAGTAAACATGTCAACAACATGTATCTATCCACGCTGGTCTTCATGTCATCATATTGATAAGTACACACAGAAGTACTACTGTGTATTATATGTTGTCATCAATGACA
>MU225127.1:10556319-10585331 GCA_018584345.1 Thuja plicata | reverse complement strand
CAACATAAACATCTATATTATCAACATATGATAAATATAGCTCTGCTATATCAACACTCTGCTCTGCTTGTCAATCTCTGGCTTTCACAACTCTTCTTATCACAAATGACCTTCTATAAGTACATACCCCAAGTATGAGATCATGGGACTTGTAAGATGACTCTTCTTAACATCCTTGTTGGCTCTACTAAGCATGCAAGCATAATTAAAACCATGCAAGTACTAACTGAATAGACGCGTCGCTTCACTAAGTCAGCTTCACCAAATTAATCATAACTTTGCAATCTTCTTGAAATATGTTTGGCGCATTTAGATTAATATCAACAACTCATAAATCATCATGAATATACACATGCATATCCTAAAGATAGGTGCAACTCGATCAACATGTTACATACGTCAGCCTTAAACCGTTATTCCTCCAGAACTGTAACTGTCAATAACAAAATTACATATATTTACTGAAACTTCATATCTGGGTCTGTGTGTATGAACATAGCATAGTAAACATGTCAACAACATGTATCTATCCACGCTAGTCTTCATGTCATCATATTGATAAGTACACATAGAAGTACTACTATGTATTATATGTTGTCATCAATGACAAACATACAATCAATCAACTGTTCAGAATCAAATCTCCGACATTGATTGGACTTTGCCATTTCACATTCATACAGATGCCTCAGATTATGCTATAGGTGCTATCCTAGGACAAAAGTCTAAAAACCTTGAAAATGCAATCTATTACATCAGTAAGAGTCTACATGGACCAGAGTTAAACTATACAGTGACTGAAAAATAATTGTTAGTAGTAGTATATGCTCTGAACAAATTCTGCCATTATGTGATTGGTTATCCTATCTTTATTCATACTAATCATGCAGCAATTAAGTATCTCATGAACAAGCCTGCCATCGCAGGCAGGTTAGCAAGATGGCTTCTTCTTTTGCAGGAATTTGATATAACAATCATTGACAAGCCAGGGAAAGCAAACGTGGTAGTTGATAATCTATCAAGAATTCATCATGTTGAAGAAGATACTACTTTGATAGATGATGCATTTTCAGATGAACATTTGTTTCATATTGCTATCTAGAATCCATGGCATGTAGATATAGATAATTACCTAGTAGCTAACAAAATGCCAACACATTTCTCTTATAAGGATAAGAAGTTGCTTGTAGAGAAAAGCTTCCATTTCTCTTGGATTGATAGCACATTATTTTACATTGGACCTGACCAAGTCATGAGGTGATGTGTGAGAGAAGATGAGACATATGAAATTATTCATGCATGTCATAATGAACCATGTGGAGGGCACTTTGCAACCAAAAGAACAACACAAAAGATTTTAACAACTGGCTACTACTGGCCTACACTTCACAAAGATGCAGCAAGTTATACAAGGAAGTGTGACAAATGTCAAAGAATGGGCCAACCAACAAGATCAGATGAAATTCCTTTAAACCCACAGGTGGTGGTAACACCATTTGATAAATGGGGGATGGATTTTATTGGCCTAATAGACCCTCCATCCAATGGGAAGTCATACATTCTGGTGTGCACAAATTACCTGACCAAATGGGTCAAAATCAGAGCAATGAAGCATGCAAGAGATCATAAAATTGCTGAATTTATGTATGAAGAAATTTTTACTAGATATGGTGTGCCAAGAGAACTTGTTACTGATCAAGGTACACAATTCACTTCCAATCTGATAATAGAGCTCATGAAGGAATATAATATCAGACATTGGAAATCAAGCCCCTATCACCCTCAAGCCAATGTACAAGCAAAAGTTACAAATTGGGAAATAGAAGCAATCTTAACAAAGACAGTCCATTTGCATCACTGAGATTGGAGCAGCAGACTATCAGAAGACGTCTGGACATATAGAACAACATGGAAGACCACCACAGGGTTCACTCCATTCGAACTGTTATATGGAAAAATAGCAATGCTACCGATTGAGTTTGAACACAAGACATTAAGAACAACGCTGGAATTAAATATTGATCTTCTTGCAGCACAGAGAGAGCACTTGCTGCATCTCAATTCTTTGGATGAAATGCGCAAGTCTACCTTGCAGTGCACATAAATTGTCCAAAAGCAAATAAAATTATGGCATGATACCCATATTAAGAGTAAGCAGTTCAAAGTTGGAGATTGGGCATTGTTATATGATTCCAGATTCTAGGAGATACCAGGCAAGCTGCAGACACGATGGCTAGGTCCATATGACATAAGCCATGTATTTACAAATGGAGCAGTCTAGTTGACCATAATTGAACCTATACACTTCAAGCTACTTGTTAATGGACATAGACTAAAGTTGTACCACCAGCCAAAGACAAAAGAAGGCTTCCTGCAGCAATTCAACCAGCCAGTTTTAAAGGATCAACATGTAACACTTCCTGCAACAGAGGGTGTCAACCTTCTTCCTGCAGCTCTTCCATAAGAATTCCTTTGAAGCATGACCATAATAGAAAATTTATGTTTGCATAAAGTTAAAATTCTCCATTCACTTTCTACATTCTTCTTTTTCAACCCACTTCATTTCTTAATCTTCCATCCACCCACCTTTCACGTCATCAAATTTCTATGCTTTCAATAAAGAGATAGTGCGTTGACGCATGCCAACTGCCGACGCCATCATTCCACTCTTGCCAATCTTTCTTGGCACGTGCGATGATCAATTAATAGGTATGAGCTTTTCAAATTTATTTCCATTTTTAGCGCATGTATTTAGTTGTTTATATCGAATATTGCAATAAATGTATCGTTGCCGCCTTAATCCAGTTTCGTACATTCTACCACGTCTGACAAGTGAGGACACTTGTCAATATTTTATAGGGGGTAGGGAAGTGTTCCAATTTCTAAAAATGTCATTTCTATTTACTCGTTAAGATCCTCAAATCTGTACTTCGGCCTTGTCTTAATTAAAATCTAGCTGCCGCATCACACAAGTGTCAAATGTCGTACCTTTATTCTGAATAAACCCCTAACTGTCAGACTAGATGTGACCTAGTATTAAAACCATGACATAACTCTTGCTCGCATGAATATCTATGATTCATTCTATTAAAGTACATTATTATTATTCATATCAAGAATACTAGAAGAATGTGAAAGAGGGTCTGTGGTTTTACAAGAAGTAGTCTGAAATTCGAAAGAGAAGAAGGTAATTATCAAGAACAGAGCAGAGGTTAAACATAGCAGAGGTTGAATTTGGCAAAAATGGGGGGCCAATTGCAGCAGCATGAACCAGTGGTTCATGGTATTTTACTAGCTGACGTTGAGGCCGTAAGAAGATGTAATGCCTGCGAATGTTTGGGATATTTCTTAAAATTGACGAAGTTCAATGATGAAGCAGCAATAGAATTTGAAAACACATTTGTTGAAGGCCAAGCGACTATATGGGGGTTGACAGTTGTTGCAATAGAGGAGTGAATAGTGAAAGTGACTGGTTTGCCAGCAGCAGGGGAATACTACCCCAATGCACATGATGCTAGGTTAGCCAGGGCTCAATTCACCCTACCAGGAGACCCTCCATTGGAGATCACTAAACAAGGATGCAAGTGAATGTCCATTCCTCCACCATACCAGGAGTTAGCTACGCACATTATAAGGTATTTCACCTGTGAGGGACGATTCTTTAATTTACATGCACATCATTTTAAGCTGCTCAGTATGACATAATATGCACCCAATTTTATGTTTAATATGATGTGCATTAGTGCCAAAGAAACCTAGAAAGGGAAAGACAACTTTGTTACTCACCATGCCCTGATTAAATTACTCATAGAAATATCTCTTAGGGATGCCTCCCCTATGAAATGGGCAAAGTTCATCCATCATAAACCCCTTCAGCCTCAAATTGCCCCTAATGTGCAAATTAGCCAAGATAATGCAGTTTCCCCTGACCCAGTTGCCGAGCAAAATAACCAAGGGGTAGAAACCAAAAATTTACAAGAAAATGTGCCTTTAACCGCTCACATGAGCAATATACCTACTTTCGCCTGAACAAAAGGGAAATGAAAGTTAGTAGGAGAAACTTCGGTTCCTGCAGCTAAACCATGAAACCCTCAAGTCTCAAGAAATAAGAAGATGAAGTCAGTTCCTGCAGCCACTATTCCTGCAGCCACTACTCTTGCAACAGAGAAAACAAAAAGGGTTAGTAAGAAAAAGGCCATAGAAGTTGAGGAAATCCCTATAAGAAGAAGTTCTAGGATGAGAGGGAAGACTCCTAAAGCACCCACTGAAAGTTAGACCGCTTCCCCCAAACAATTTGAGGAGGAAACTCCTATCCATATTATTCTGGATGATTCTCCTAGCCAGTCTGAGATCCTAGATATTCATCAAAATCTGGATGAGGAATGTGAAGATGAGCCAAATGTATGTCAAAATGAACTAGGAGTTAGTCATCAAGATGTTCCAACCTATGAGAAAGAAATCCCTATAAGTTACCAGCTAGCTTGCACAAGAAATGCTTTAGTTTCCTATAAGCAAACTTGGTTAATAAAATTCTTAGAGCAGTTATGGAGAGAACAACGGAAGAAGAATAACCAAGATGAAAACAGTGGTTGGATTACTCTGCAAATGCTTCTTTTCTTGTTATATAATAAGCATGTGCTGACAACCACCCTATATGGAGAAGAGAAAAAGAAATTGTAGAAAGTAATAGCAGAACAGGGAGAGGAAATTGCAGACCTGAAAGATCAGTTGGCAAGACAAAAATAGAGAATGGAACATGCCCTTAAACTAACTGACCAGGTAATTGCTTGTAGACCTCCACCTAGGGTCTATACCATCTGTCTAAAAGAACAATTCCTCCTATTTCAGTTGATGATGACCCTCAAAGATGTAAACCCAGAGTTCAAATCAGCCCAGGAATTCTATGGTTTATACCAAACACTTCCATCTTGGAAACAAAACCTACTCTGTGAATTGTATGTGCATAATTTCATCATCCCAGCAGAGACTGAATGGAATCCCCTACCTTACATAGGGGATATACACCTAAGGGTCCTGATGTCATGGATGCACAATGAGGCTAACTATGATAGAAAATTGGAGAATTACAGAGAACTTGAGAAAATGGAACCCCTACCTTTAAGAGCCGAAAGTAGTCAACCAGAAGTATTCCTGAGGGATTGGTTCAAATTGACATATAGGATTGTTAAAAAGGAAATCAGAGGTAAAGTTTTTAAACTTAGAGCAGATGTTTATGCAGAATATGACAACATGTCCTATTTTGTCTTCCAAAGAGCCTTAACTGGTGCCAGAAGTAGATGGGGTAGATTATCAGAGGTATTCAATAGATTAGAACCACATAGCCCCATTAACCTTGAAGCAGCTATACATTGGGCACCAAAATATATAGCGCTAGGTAGGCAAATCAGGCAGGAGATCTGGTGTCTACTCACAATGCAGCCGCACATGCTCCTTTGGCCCTTGTATGATATCAACACTACCAAACTTGACAGGCTGCAGGAAGATCATAGAAGGGAAGTTTGGGAAAGAACAAGAGGATTCCACTACTCCTTCAAAAGCTAGAGGTGAGGAAGAATTGAAGTTGGTGACTTTAGGTCAATTGCCAGAAGGTGCAATGCTTGAGGACAATAATTTGATTAACCAAGGGGCAGATGATAAGGCCAAATTATTGCCTTTATTTTGTATAATTTTAAATACTCTATTCTAGTTTTTGACAAAACATTTGAGAGCCAAGCCAATAAAAACTTGTGATAAAATCCAGATAGAACTGATAAACCATGGGTAGATGTTTGTGACATAGTTTGCTAATATTATACATATAGTGCAGTATTTCATAAAACCATCAGAATATATGTTCTAATATCTAGATATTTAATTTGATTAAGCTTGTTGCATGAATATTTCTACATCATAACTAACTTGACAGTAGAGAAAGTGGCTGGAGAGTGGTCAACAACATTCAAGGAAGACTGTTGAGGACCAGCTATGGTAGAGTGATCATTACAACACCAAGAAACATGGCTGCTACAATGGAGCCATTAATATAGGACATGGGGATGTAGTGTGCCTATATTCCCTCTACACTTTATTGTGTTGAACTGGTCGCCCGAGCTTTATTACCCACACCACAGGATGTTGCATTTCCATCTTCTTCTCTGGCATATTTTCAACAAGATAGTTTCTTTTCTATTTTTTAATAAGTGTTTGATCCTCTATATATAGGGATTGGACTGATAGTTTGAAGTTAGCTAGAAAAGATAGAGAAAGAATTTTTTGAAAGAAAACTGTTATACAACAATCTATTTCAAGTTCTATGTATTGTTTCTATGTAATGAGTTTTTAAAATACAATGAAGTAGTTCTTGGTTTACATTCTGTGTTAATAGATTAGCAGAAACCAACCAAGGGGGCCCACTTGGGAGGTTGATTAGGTTAGAATAGAATATATTTCATTTCCAGCATTTCTAGTATTTCAGATAGAAGTTACAATTTCTTCCTGGAGCATCGTACCTTGTGAGTGTTCCTGCAACATCTGCAAGAATAGTTATAATGGATGTTCTAGGCTGAAAGTATAGGGTTAAGTAGAGTTGCAATTTTTAGCATTCATTTTAGTAAGGAGATAAGTGTATTCTTTCCTGCAGCACTAGGTAGGTTTCTTTCATGCATTTTTTCCTTCCTGCAGCATAAGCAGAATGACTCCTTATGGAACCTAGTTCACATATCGTGCCAACCATTTCAAGTATACGTGCCTGGGTTGACAAGTTAAATGCACCTCATAATGGGAGAAGTAGTCCTTAGATTGAATAAACCATTCCTAAGAAAGGCCTTGAGCATGATTATTCCACACCTATTGTGAGGTGGTTCATGTATATAGTAATATCAACCATAGCTACAATGCATTAACACATACATTACAAGTATGAGTTTTCTCATTTACAAAACCTGAGCATCATGCGAATGGAAAAACTCTATGATTTCGATGAGGAAGAATGGATTAAGATCATTCTTAGCAAAGTCCATGACCAACTTCTATGGATAGGTGAGCATTCCCAATTCTCCAAGGGAACAAAATTCTAAAAACCTATAAAATGATCTTTCCTTGCACGAACACCATAGCTGAGTATGAAGCTCTAGAAAATGGACTCAAGTTGGCCATTGAATGGAAGATCACATAATTGCACATCTACAGAGATTCTCAATTAGTGATAAATCAAGTGAATGATCAATATAAAACCAAGGATGAGAAGCTTATGCCATATAAAAGGATGGTTGATGACCTAAAGAAGTATTTTGTATTCATCACCTTTCAACAAATACCAAGGGAAGCAAATAAAGTTGTTGATGCCAAGGCTACTTTGGCCTTGATGTTGCAATTGGAGGAGAACCAATTTTTCTATGAATTCCTATTGGAACAACTCCCTTTTCTAGCTTATGAATCCCTAGAATCCAAAATTGTATGTTCAATTGTGGGAATTGAATCCTCTTGATATAACCAAATCTATTCCTACCTGCGTGACCAAATAATTCCTGATGACCTATCTAGAAATGAGAAAAGAAACCTTACAAGAAATTCCAATCGTTATATGATCATCTCTAACGATTTGTATAGATGAGGTCTAGATGGAACCCTCCTTAGGTATCTAGAACATGAAGAGTCTGCACATGTGCTAAAGGAAGTCCATGAAGGTATTTATGGGTCCCACTCAAGTGGTCTCTCATTAGCTAAGAAACTCCTAAGAGTAGGGTATTATTATCCTTCCATGGAGAAGGATGCTATCCAGTTTGCTAAGACCTTTAAGAAATGTCAATTGTATGGTAAGCTCATCCATACTCCTACTAGAGAGTTGTTACCTTTTATCACACACTGGCCATTCCAACAATGGTACTTTGACTTGATAGGGAAAATATATCCCTCCTCATCTAGTTGACATAAGTTCATTATTACAACCACTGAGTACTTCACTAAGTGGGTTGAAGCGGTCCCACTCATCAAAGCAACCGAGAAAAAAGTATCCATGTTTATCCTAACCTTCATCATCTGCATGTATGGGATACCTTCCTCTATTATAACAAATAACAAAGGACAATTTAAAAATAGAGATATGGATGAATTATGTGAGAAGTTAAAAATCACCCATCATTATTCCTCTATCTACTACCCTTGAGGGAATGGACAGGCTGAGGCCTCTAATAAGAACATATTGAAAATATTGCACATGACAGTGAGTAAGTTAGGAAAATACTGGCATCTCCAACTAAATCCAGCTCGGTGGGCTTATATAACTAGCATCAGAGCACCTATAGGGGAAACACCATTTGCATTTTTATATGGTGCATAAGTTGTATTACCTATTGAGGTAGAGATCCCATCACTCAATATTTCACTACAAGGGCTCATCATTGATGAATATTATTGGATTTCCAAAATCCAAGAATTAGAACTACTTGATGAATGAAGAAAAGAAGCATTCGACCATTTGAGGGTCTATCAGAAAAGGATGTATAGAGGTTACAATAAGAAGGTATGACCCAAAGAATTTCAAGTTGGATATCTTGTACTTAGATAAAATCCAAAGAATTAACAACATCACAAATAAAAGTGGAAATTTGAACCCAACTAGCTAGGTCCCTTCATGATCACTGCAACATTTGGCTCTAGAGCCTATCATCTCTCAACTCCAGAATGGGAGATATTTCTTGATCCCACCAACACAATCCACCTAAAAAAGTTCTACAACTAGACATTTTGAGCAGTACCTGTACAGATAAAATGATCCTGAAAAGATCTAAAAATAGCAAAAAACATTTGGAAAAGGCCTAAAAAATGAACATCTTGGTGAAAACCTAGCAAACAAGAACCTTGATGGATCAACCAAAAAAATTAGAAAAGATAAAAATAAAAAAAGGAAAAAGAAAAAGAAATTTGAAAAGAGAAAAAGTACCTTAGTAAAAACCTGGTAAACAGGCACCTTGCTAGTAAAAATAGAAATTCTTCCAAGTGGTGAAAACCTGACAAATAGGTGTCACTTGTAATCAATGCTCCATCTATCAATGTGTAGCTTGACTATCTCTCCTGTAAGAGTCTCAAATTTCCTGATTGTACTTATCAAATCTTTCATGACCTTGTGCAAACAATGACGTTGGAATCCTAGCTTAGAACCGGTCAACATAATAGTCTTACAAATTTTGAGGGTTGTCTTTTGATTATCAAGTCAACACCTTGTTAGTCATATTTCTCATCAAAGTTATCTATCTTTTTCTTCTAGTCACCGAACAATTTTCCACTGACACCATTGGTGTTTCTCAATACCTTAATCAAACAGTGTTTCTCAACACTATCTATTTGGACACATATGTTTTTTTCAATACACATTAGATAAAGAACTTAAAATCTTGTCTTATTAACACTCAAGCACACACCAGTATTTTTTTTAAAACCAACACCCACAAGCACAATGGTGTTTTTCAACACCCTATACATACAAACATCCAACAATCAAAACTTGTTAAAAGAGTGATGATATTTTTCCTGAGTGTTGTATGTTTCCAATGAATTTAATACTATTTTCTTTAATTGCTTCTTTTTGGTGTGGTTCTAATGATCATGTAACATCAAGTAAACATGGTGTATGTGATAAGAGCTTCCGCATTAAGGTGGAAAAGCCTCACATCCCTCGATCATGTTTACTTGCACGCCAAGGTGAGGTTGGAACTATCTCCTTGACTGTTAAATCTACCTATTTACATAAGAACACACTCACGGTTACGTTGGCTCTGAATGCATTGATACTAGTGTATCCTTGCGAAATCAACTAGAAACAATGTTCAAGTTATCATGGTTTTATACCTTGATGCTTACATCAATTTCTGAAATTTCATCTGATGAAATTCATACTCATATCCTTATGGTCGTAGTAGCACTAGTAAGGGTTGTTTTGGCTCTGATGTCCCAAACGCTCGATGATGACAATAATGGATAAAGGAATTAGTGACTAGACTTGTGTCGTAGGCTACATCTCATTCCTAGGCTTGCATACTAGCATTATAACAAAACAAAGAGCTATTCCTTCTAACATCGAATCCTTCGCTGAAGTGATCAAATATATTAAATATTCTTAAGTTTACATATCTGCACACAAAAAGTCAGTATCAAGCAAGCAAGGATCCAAACATCAGAGAATAAAATATCATGACAAGAGAATATCACACATTGAGCTAAAATGGATAACAAGACATATTTCCATCTAAGACGCACACAAGAGCTACTCAGAGAAATGATACAAGATGATAATTTACTCAGAAGAAACATATGAATAAGAAAAAGATAAAAACACATGATATCACATGGGGCATAAAGTCGATTATATATATATATATATATGATTGACTTTATTGTCTACAAAAGAGTGCCCAAATAATCTCAAGAAAAATGAGCATCCTCAATGCAAATGAGTCATGCATACAATCAGAAAATCCTGTAAAAATATCAGAATGGGATAAGAAAGAAGAAGGGACAATCAAGACCTGCTTTCTCCCTCGCCTTTGTTACAATGGGGAGGAAGAGGATCATCTTCTCTAGGTGGAGGGTCTGTTCCCTCGGATCTCACCAAATACTGAGAATATGGTAGCACCTTTCATGCTATGGGAACTAATACACAGTATGCTACCACATAGTAGGTCACCCTACTCATCTACTGAGTAACCTCACACTGGAGGGCAACATGCTCTGCTATCTATTCCTGAGAGACTAGTAGTTGTGTTTGCAATTCTCTAACCTTTCCTCTCAAAGTACGGATCACGTCCTGCGGGGTCTACTCCCTCTACAAACCCTCCTCCTCTCCAACCCAAGCATCCCTCCACTGGAAACATATTAGGAAACATCATCAAAATTGGGATCCTTCTGAGCCTCAGCCATCTCCTCATCCACTAAACTTGTAGATGCAAAACTGATGCCAATAGAACCTAAGGTCCCACCCTCACCCCATTTCTGCTGCTGACCTATTATATGTGCCCTTCTAAAACTAGAAACTAGACCCCCTCCTGCTCCTCTCTATGCAGGGACCCTTTGTCCTACACCTACGAATCTCTAAGGACATCTACTTCCTCTATTTGAGGTCCTCTCTTAGTCAAATTTGTGAATCTGGGAGAGGGATGACGTGCATAATAATTCCTATAATGGGGTGTGACCCCTACATCTGCTATGTCCTCTATATAGTCCCAAGATGGACAATGTAATTGTATAAGCTCCTACAAACAAAGAGCCATAGATAGTCTTGGAGACCACCCTTAACGCTCCTCATAAAAAAACCAAGCATAGGCTGTAAACTCTTGTGGTGTGCTCTGTGGATGACCATACTACTGCAGGAATCGAGACACTATAAAATCCTCAACGAAAGTGGAATTCCTCCCAAGAAAAGGATGTGACACAAAGAAGTCTCTCCTCTGATCCCTCTAGTAAGCCCGTGCCTCTGTCCCTTTGTAAGTTCTCCAGACAACTAGGCTGAGATCATCAAGCTGACGTCTCTAATAGTTAGTCTTTCCTAGGTGGGGCTATGTCAAGAAACCTGAATACTAATATACAAAAGGTTGTCCACTCCATCATGGATCCTCTATCACTGGTCTGCTAATGGGAAGGTGCTCCCATGCCCATATCTGTAAGACTAGTACCCCGGTAGCCATACCTATAGCACCTTGGAAAACCACCTCATGCATCTCATGGTACATATGTGTTATAAGACACTAACCCCAACCTAACTACTCAGGCCGGGTCACAAGTTTCTCCAATACCTGACCCCAACCTACCAGGAATCCCTATTGACTCATGTATGCCAGAATGAAATATCCTATAAAACCTGCCATGACACATGCAAGTGGATATGATGCACCATACTAGATCACCATGTCATGCTAAGAAATTCCTCTATCTAAGATGGTATGATCATGAAAAACTCATATAAGAACCTCTATGCCAAGTCATGACATTGTATCATACTCTATCTTCTCTCCAACAAAAGGGATCCACAAAATCTTATATACATCCTTGAGAGTGATGGTCATCTCCCTGATCGGTAAGTGAAATGTATTATGCTCATTATAGAAACACTTAACCACCGCTATGAGCAATCTGTGGTTCACACAGATATCAGGTATCTGCAGTAACCATCCAAAATGTGCAAAACCCACCAAATGCATTTGAAAAGTTTTTAAAATTTACTCCTCCATATGCATGTCTACGTAGGGCTCCTTGCTTTGTCTTCCACACAGCATTGTGGGAAGTCCATTCCATAGTTTACACCTGCCAAATGCATCTTACTGTGTTGGCACCTTCTTCCATGACTTGCGCAGCCTAGTCTTCTCCATGTGTAGGTTATGCTTACCTGTCAATTGCGAAAGTTTCTAAACTCCTTACCCCATGCACTACACAACCTATATTGTTTGCTACTATGAAATGCTTGAAAACTCCCTCTAATTGGTCAATGCACCTACAATGGAATTTTCTTGAAAAATTCCATAGCATGAAATTTATGCCTTCTTCAACCACGCGCTGCATTCCACCCTCTAGTTTTCCATTTGTTTGGTCCTCTTCCATGATATTTGCACAACATTTTGGATGGGGCCAGGGTTGTAAAATTTGACTTTATACCTGCCAAATGTTTGGCTATCAAGCGGTCCTTGGTCCTCTCCATGTTGTACAGCCTTCGGGTCATGAGCTGGTTGACAGGGATCTATCCTTATCAAGTTTTGGTCATTTTGGTTGGTAGATATTAGAGATCCCTTCTTCTCCATAAAACATTGGTCTTAATTGAAATGATCAGTGCACTCAACCATTACCCGAACCTATGTGGACATCGTAGTGCTTTGCAGCATCAGACTTCCATCCTTCTCCAACCGGTTCTTCATACCTGATATTTTCATTTATTTGAAATTTCAAACCACTCAACTTCACCCAAATACAATCGCATTGAACCCTCACTTCTCATGCCTTTCTTCAAATTCATTCCCATCAATTTCCTATGAAACTTATTCTTCTTGGCATCATGTTTTTGTATGTAGACTTTGCTTTAAAACATAGACATGCATTTTCTTTGGTTGCACAACTCCCATGTTTGGTGATTCAATCAGAGAAACTGCTTCCACTTTGATTTTGACTACAATATAAATTTCTTTGACTTCCTTCTCTTTCATATTAACCAACACAGTATTCAACATTAATATCCTCTAAGTTTAAAAAATTGTCCCACCACACTTTATTTGAAAACATATCCTACCGACATGGCAAGCCAAACATTCAAAGAAACTATACTTTGATGGATCTCCACACTCTATTCAAAAGCTTCCATTTTGGCATGGGCAAGGAGCAATACTGGCAGAGGTGGATGAACTAGTTTCATACCCATCAACATGCATTTACTAGAAAACTTCAAAAGCCATTTATCAATTTCAACTCGTTGGTCATTATCACTATGGTGTCATATTTTCACAAACACTATAGCTCAACCTACACATTTTCCTTGATCATTTTGAAAAGCTCCTCGTCATCAAATCAAACTTTAATGTTTGAGTGAAAAAACTAACCACCAACTTTCCAATCCTTTATAATTTTACCAAAATATGGTGTGTGTCCTCTAGAGTCGTTCTTAAAAATTGATAAAATGACCACTTGAGGCCAATGGAAAGGTGCAAATCTATAGACCTTTGATACCTGAGCATGGTCACCGAATGGAAAAATATGACAAGATCATAATCATGAGATGTTCATACACAAAATAACCCAATTTACTCATTCTAAAATATTGCACATGCAATTGTAAAACTTGCATAAATTGCATTTGGATTGGCCCTTGAAAAGGTATTAGATTACATCTTGAAGATAAATCCTTGATCTTGATAATACACTACTATACAGAGAGCATAACAAGTCAAATTACTTATTAAAACTTCAACCGGCACCATAATATCAACTTGCAAAGTCAACCCTATGGAAGACTTTTACTGATGCATTAAGTGAAAACTGAACAAATCTCATTTGGATATGACTTCCTAAACCAGTCAAATGAACTCCTTATGGTTTAGGGGCCTGGATTTGGATTCATTTTCACATATAGAGAACACATTTTCACTTGGTTTGTTCTGATCATCAACTGGTCAATTAATGTGAATCCCTAAAGTCAGCCTCTTACCCATTGTCTGACTTCAAAATTAGTAAACTTTATAAATATGGTTTGGAATTGAATGAGTAAACTATCCAAATGGATTGGCACAGGTCTAGAAATATTCATGGTAATACATTTCCATGACTAAAATATGGGGGAACATTCAATTCGCCATGACATTCAATAGGTTACAATTTGTGAAACCTCAAAATAAGCAACTTCATAATTCTGCACTTTCACACTATGAGAATCAACATTAATTGCAAACAAAATAGTTTGGGAAAACTTATCATATGAACTCCTAGGAATCTGAATATGGATATGGAGACTCTCTCTCATGCCTACAACATCTTAGAATAATCCTTAGCTCATGAGAGCTAATTCGGTCAAAGTTAAAAATACGCAAAGTAGGTCATTTGCCATAACCAAACAATGTGCAGAATGCAGATTTGAGGTAAACACCTTTGAACAACTGTCTCAAAAACATATCAAATCTGAATTCTTAAAACTGTAGCCCATTACATCTATCTCATGATAGGTTTTGCACATGTTCCCCAATCAATATCCAATAAAAATCATCAGGTCACATTTTACTTGCATTCTAAATAGGCATCATCAAAGAGTTTTCAGAGGTATTCACCTTGCCTTAGAGAAAATTTTAAATTGGTCACTCCAAATTTGTGCCAAATTTGAGAGTACCAAAAATGGCTCTATCAGGGGAGGCATGCCCCTTGTGGGCATGCAAAGAATTTAGAATCTTTAGGTTGAGTAGACCACTAAAAAATGAGACTTCTTCTTTTGACTTCCCAAAAACCAGTTCCTTATTGAAAACACCAAACACCTAAAACACAACTGAAAGCAAAGTGACTATATAACATGTACAATATTCACAAATGGCTAACAACCACCAAACTGAAATCACTACTTACCCCTATCAAAAACTTGATTCTCATTTCCATGGATTAGAGGTAAGCTGAAATTACCACTGTCATATGCCTGATTAATAATGCTACAACTTCTTATCAGCATATCATAGTAAATATAATCAGCACAATCATTATCCCTGAATACTTGGAACTCAATAAAATACTGCAAATTCTGATTATTTTGTGACATAAAAACATCACACCTTTGACCATCACTGACAAGCTAAAAAAGAAAATATTCCATCTCCTTTTCACGGATGGAATCAAATTCATCATGAACACTAGTTTGCACCAAAACATAAGCTTCATTCACAACATTGATTTGCAAACTAGGATGGAACTCTTTCACATAAATATCTGATTGCATTAGACCAGATATAGCTTGCTGACCATAATCTCTATCAACATCTTCCAAGTCTAGAAATGTATCATCAAATAACAATTCATTTTCCATTTGCAAATCTGAAAACACACATGTAGATTTTTCACTCTTCTCAAGGAAGTAATCAGTATTATGACGTATACAAGAATCATCCATACCAAACTCATCAAAATCTGAATCCAAAGTGGCATATGAATCATCATACTTGTCATATTCAACATAATCAAATTTCTCAAAATCATATGCATTTACATCTTGCATATTGTTTACCTCAGAAGTAGGAAGAAGAAAATCAGCATAAGTTTCACACCTTGCATCCATTTGCATGCCTTCATTATCAAAGTATATATCAACCAGGTTTTGCAAAGTAGAGTGTACATTAAGTGCATACCTCTGAAAATCAGCAACTAATAATTCTAAAATTTTTTCGCTGCTCAATGAACATTGAATTTCATTTTCATTTCTTTTAACTTCTCCTTTACTATTGCAAATACCTTTGCCATTGAGAACAAGGATTGAAGTTTCTTGGCTCATGCCTTTTGGTGCAAATGAATCATCCTAGCTGCTCTCATCTGCATAATAACCATTCTTTTGCTGATCATAAGACTCTTCACTAAACTAAGAACAAAAGTCTACCCTGCCATGCTGATAATAAAACAAATCTTCAAATCCAACGGAAACATACGCAACTAGATTTTCATCTTTGACATCTTGATATTCATCTACTTCACTATCATCATCATAGTCAGTGTTGTCTATACAACTAGATTCAGCATCATCCATACTTTCAAATTCAGAATCTTCAAATTCATCTATCTATTTCTTAACCAGTTTAATGCCTTCCTCTCTACATGATGTAGACCAAAATACTAACTTAGGCATACAAAGCTCTAAGAACAAATGCAGATATGCAGACTTTTGAAGTTTAATCCATTCCAGAAGCTTATCATATGCATTGGAAAACTTTTCATAAAATACATGTATGGATTCTTCATTTATTTCTCCTACATGTCTTTTCAAAAACAAGATGGCTTGGTCTTGTATTCTTTGATTAAATAATGCAATATCCTTTTGGATTTCTTCAAGATCTGCCAGATAAATTTTAGATATAGGCAACATATCCCGATCTACTGAATCTAGAATCTCCATTGAACTATTTATCAACAACACATCTTCTTACTCACAAATATTTCATCCAACTATGCAATCATTTGTTTCACATAACAACATAACATACTTCTGAATCTGATGACTGAGATTATAAATAAGAAGTATGGGAAACTTTTAAATTCACTTTCCTTCTCTCTAGTGACTTCTTCACCTAGTAAGGAAACAAATATATCTCATTAAATCTTTTGAGGAATACCTTGGGAAATTCTTTTATTGTTTTCCTTCTTTATTTCTTTCTAATTTTTTCAATCCACAATTGAATCTTTTGAGCATCTGCTGGATCCTTTCTGCAAGTGTTTCCAATTGATCATCAAATTTCATCATTAAATGCACACTGGTGCAGAGATCTTTTAGAGTCACCACTCAATGCTGTGAGAATGTATAGAACCTTAATAGAACAAGGACAAGTTGGGAGTCAAACAAAGATAGTAGACTTTCAACAAGTCAATTGGATTTGACACATTTCTTTCACAAAGAAGACATTCTGAATTCTTTTAACAACACAACTAGGCTGACAATTAGGATCTGAAGAACTTTCAGATTTACAAACATTTAGAAATCTTATCCTCAAATGGGTAATGACAGGAAATGAATGGATTCATAAACAAATAGGCTAGGAGTCTAGCTCAACTTGATAAACCTAAATTATTTATTGCAAATATAAAACCAAAGATTCTTTGAAAGATCAGCAAATTTTTTTACATCTCTTCCCAGCAGAGTCAACATTTTTTTGGTGACTTGGATGGGTCAAATAATATAATAAATGAAAACTTACTTCTCTTACTACAATTTAATTCCACTCCCCAGTAGAGTCGTGATTTTGTTGGTTTCTTTTTTACGCTGTGATGACTAGAAAACAACCTTTTCACCTTTTTATAGATTTTAAAGAGTAGCCAACTCCTGGTATTCAACCAAGACTGAAAAGGACCAATTAACAAGGATGTGGATCCATCCTTCTATGCTTCTGCAAAACCAAGGGGGGAAACCCTTCAACACCTTCAAATATTCAGTAAGGCATCAATCAACAGAGATCTCACAAGGGCTTCAACACGATCAGGAGATACTAGGTGACCGACTAATCACCCATTGAACATCGACCTTGAAGTGGAGCATGAGATTAGTACAACATCACAAACCACATAAAACCTTCAGATATGCCAGATTTTATGTTTAAAATATAGAATATAACCAAGATTTAACTAAAAATGCATCGGTATAGAAGATACTAATCACCAGCCAGTGCTTTATCCATGGGCAATGTCCTTTAACCAAAGTCAGAAATACAGTAATCAACTATTGTCAATGATTCTAAGCCATAAATACAATCAGTCCAAATCATTACTACTTATAGAAATCCTCTTATAGACAATCAAATGAAACTATGTCACATCCACAACATCATTTAATCTGATCCTAGATCAGAATCAGAGAATGATAACACATACATAGGCAAACCCTATGCAGAGAATTATAAAATCCAGACTTCACAAGACTCACACCAAGGAGAGATATGAATCTTGAAATTCTATATTAAGTATGAAAAATCACATTACTGCACACAAATTTTCAATTAGACAAATACCTATTCAATAATCTTTAAAAGACCAATGACATTCTATTCTACCTGAAACAAAACTAGTACAATCAATACTATATTCCTAATGGAACCATAAGACAACTGGAAACTCCTGGAGCTAGTACTCTGCAACTCTCTATGGAGACCAGGATTTGGAACCCTGTAACAATGGAAAAAATCTGAATATGTAGCCAAAGCAAAAGATATCCAAATATTTTCTTGAAACACCACCTATCTTCTCTGCTTTAACCAATTTGAGCTGAGTCATTCTTTCTTCATTATACTCAAACTGATTTGATTCTTCACCAAAATGGACTACAAAATCAAAATCCTCATTTCAATACCTTTCCAACGGTATATGATACTTGGTATTTTTGATAAAATTTGCCCCCCTAAATGACTAATCAAACTTTTCCTCTGGTGGATACTTTTTCAACAGTTTGAATAGTTTGAAATATTTAAATTTACATTTACATGCCTTTTCAATAGTTAGACTATTGAATTATGCCTGATATTTCATTTTAATGTTTGGATTTACACATATTATCTTTTATCTTTATTTGCCCATATTTCACCTGATTCTGCCAAGTGTCAATCAGGCTTAATGACTTATAGGTCAGATTTCTTGCATCTTCCTTTTAAGCCATTAAGTCCACCATTAGAATTTTTTCAATCTCCATGTCTTTTAACCCTTTCTTTCTTGAGCTAAACTCATTTTAATTTTCATATTAATCCCTTTTAATCTGCAGTACACCAGAATCTGCCATGTGGCAACCTCTGACTGGCTATGTGTGACCACTAGGTGTCATGTGTCATCCTTTGATTGGTCTGAAGATCCATTTGGGCACCTCTGTCACCTACTTGTGTCACATGTCAGTCTCTGATTTGCCACCTCTATATTGCACTGGATCTTGCCATGTGTCTACCCCGCCACATGTCACTCAGACTTAATGGCTTAATGGGTAGATTTTGAGCATCTTCCCATTAAGCCTTTAAGTCAACAGTTGATTTTGATTACCTCGGGATACGTGCACACAACCTACAAAATTTTTGCCAACTCACCTACCACATCACCTCTACAGGTCCCGCCAATATTTTCTTTTCATGCTCTGTGATCTGGCATAGTTTTCCACGCATCTCTGCTTCCATGCACGTGCATAGCCTCCAACTCTTCCTTCAAACTATAATGCAAGTGTTGTTTCATTTAAACATCTTGAAAGTCCCTCCCGTCAACAATGTGGGACTAAACTCTTTGAAGTTTTTAAATCTTCTTTGCATGTGCATTCAAAATTATTGGGCCCACCACGCAGTAAGTCCTCCTGCCAAGGGTCCCGCCATAAAGCCTCTTGGTTCTTTACTTATTTCAAGGTGTAAGTGCTTTACTATAAAAAAATTAAAATAAAACACAACACCATCGATGTGGGACTACTAGTTTTGTATGTTTCTAAGCTTTAGCTTCTACCTCCTCCCATGGCGCAGGCTCACTCTTTTTATAGCCTTGCGCAGGATTTTCCAACATCCACGCAGGCTCATTCACTCATTTTCTCATGCCAAAACAATTCAACGAAATGTTTTGGGACAAAATGCTCTCCCACCATGTCCTACGTAGCTTTAAAACAACACATACAACTTTAGTTTTACAAACCATGCAACGCCTTCAGACTTTTAATGATGCTGGCCTCCTCTAGTGGTACATTGCGCAACATGTCTGCTAATGCAATTGCTTGAAAGCTTTGAAAGCCTTTCATTTTGAATTCATGTGTGTTGTCTGTGCAGACCTCCTCCTTCATTTCTAGCACAATGTTCCACCCTTTTTTTTTACATTTATTAATTGCATTTACTTGGGCTTTTTAATGATTTTACATCTCTTAACTTGTTGCACAGTCCTGTCTGGTGTTTTCCCTTGCCTATTTTGTCAAACATGTAATATTCCTTGAGTGTGCTTTATATTACCCTGTGCAGCACCCACCAAATGCATTTGCAAAGTTTTTAAAATTTACTCCTTCATATGCATGTCTGTGCAGGGCTCCTTGCTTTGTCTTCCACACAACATTGTGGGAAGTCCATTCCACAGTTTACACCTGCCAAATGCATCTTACTGCGCTGGCACCTTCTTCCATGACTTGCGCAGCCTAGTCTTCTCCATGTATAGGTTATGCTTACCTGTCAATTGCATTATGTTTGAAAGTTTCTAAACTCCTTACCCCATGCACTGCGCAACCTATATTGTTTGCTGCTATGAAATGCTTAAAAACTCCCTCTGAGTGAACAATGCACCTGCAATACCATTTTCTTGAAAGATTCCACAACATGAAATCTATGCCTCCTTCAACCATGCATTGCATTCCACCCTCCAGTTTGCCATTTTTTTGGTCATCTTCCATGATATTTGTGCAGCATTTTGGATGGGGCCAAGGTTGTAAAATTTGACTTTATACCTACCAAAGGTTTGGCTATGAAGCGGTCCTTGGTCCTCTCCATGCTATACAACCTTCGGGTCATGAGTTGGTTGATAGGGAATGATCCTTATCAAGTTTTGTTCATTTTGGTTGGTAGAGATTAGAGATCCCCTTCTTCTCCATAAAATACTGGTCTTGATTGAAATGATCAGTGCGCTCAACCCTTACCCAAACCTATGTGGACATCTTAGCACTTCGCAACATTAGAATTCCATCCTTCTCCAACCGGTTCTTCATACCTGATGTTTTCATTTATTTGAAATTTCAAACCACTCAACTTCACCCAAATACAATCACGTTGCACCCTCACTTCTCATGTCTTTCTGCAAAGTCATTCCCATCAATTTCCTGTGAAGCTTATTCTTCTTAGCATCATGTTTTTGTATGTAGAGTTTGCTTTAAAAGATACACATGCATTTTCTTTGGTTGCACAACTCCCATGTCTGGTGATTCAATTAGAGACACCACTTTCACTTTGATTTTGACTGCAATATAAATTGCTTTGACTTCCTTCTCGTTCATATTAACCAACACGGTATTCAACATTAATATCCTCTAAGTTTAAAAAATTGTTCTACCACACTTTATTTGAAAACATATCCTACAGACATGGCAAGCCAAACATTCAAAGAAACTATAATTTGATGGATCTCCACACTTTGTTCAAAAGATTCTATTTTGGCATGGGCAAGGAGCAATACTGGAAGAGGTAGATGAGCTAGTTTCATACCCATCAACATGCATTTACTAGAAAACTTCAAAAACATTTCAATTGGTTGGTCATTATCACTATGGTGCCATATTTTCACAAACACTATAGCTCAACCTACACATTTTCCTTGATCATTTTGAAAAGCTCCTCGTCATCAAAATAAACTTTAATGTTTGAGTGAAAAAAGTAACCACCAACTTTCCAATCCTTTGTAATTTTACCAAAATATGTTGAGTGTCCTCTAGAGCCATTCTTAAAAACTGACAAAATGGCCACCTGAGGCCAATGGAAAGGTGAAAATATATAAACCTTTGATACTTGGGTATGGTCACCAAATGGAACAATATGAAAAGATCATAATCATGAGATATTCATACACAAAGTAACCCAATTTATTCATTCTGAAACACTGCACATGCAATTGTAAAACTTGCATAAATTGCATTTGGATTGGCCCTTGAAAAGGTATCAGATTACATCTTGAAGCTAAATCCTTGATCCTGATAATACACAACCATACATAGAGCATAAGAAGTCAACTTACTTATTAAAATTTCAACCGACACCATAATATCATCTTGCAAAGTCAACCCTCTGGAAGACTTTTACTGATGCATTGAGTGAAAACTGAATAAATCTCAATTGGATCTGACTTCCTAAACCAATAAGATGAACTCCTTATGGTTTAGGGGCCTAGATTTGGATTCACTTTCACATATAGAGAACACTTTTTCACTTGGTTTTTTTTTATCATCAACTGGTCAATTAATGTAAATCCCTAAAGTCAGCCTCTTACCCACTGCCTGGCTTCAAAATTAGTAAACTTTATAAATATGGTTTGGAATTGAATGAGTAAATTATCTAAATGGATTGGCACAGGTCTGGAAATCTTCATGGTTATACATTTACATGACTAAAATATGGGGGAGCATTCAATTCACCATGAAATTCAATAGGGTACAAGTTGTGAAACCTCAAAGTAAGCAACTTCGTAAGTCTGCACTTTCACACTCTGAGAATCAACATTAATTGCAAACATAATAGTTTGGGAAAACTTATCATATGAACTCCTAGGAATCTGCACATGGACATGGAGACTCTCTCTCATACCTACAACATCTCATAATAATCCTTAGGTAATGAGAGCTAACCCGGTCAAAGCTACAAATACACAAAGTAGGTCATTTGCCATAACCAGACTATGTGCAGAATGCAAATTTAAGGTAAACACCTTTGAACAACTATCTCAAAAACATATCAAATCTGAATTTTGAAAGTTGTAGCCTATTAGATCTATCCCATGATAGGTTTTGCACATGTTCCCTAATCATTATCTCATAAAAATCATCAGGTCACATTTTACTTGCACTCCAAATAGGCATCATCAAAGAGTTTTCAGGGGTATTCACCTTGCCTTAGAGAAAATTTTAAATTGGTCACTCCAAATTTGTTCCAAATTTGAGAGTACCAACAAGGTGCACTTGCTAAGATACTTGTAGGTATCTATTACAGATCCATACCTACAATTTACAACTATATATACTATCCAACAAACACATTCTACATCTGCCAAATACCGACTGGAACTCTCCAATGGTTAGCACAACCATTCTACACTAGTACCAAAAAAATTCAACTACCTTGTCATTGAAGATGCTATGGTGAAGGGCTCAATAATCTCCCTCAAGAAATATTCTTGCAAGATGCTCCAAAACTTCACGTAAGCCCTTTCTTTAAAACTACCATTCTAACATTCTTAATTTCCAAACTAAAATTCCTTCCTAAATTGTCACTCTTTGTTCTTTGCATGGCACTCTTAATCGAAGACTTTGCAATCTTCTCAAACAATGCACCTATAGTTGGAAGCCCAATTCCACTCCTCCAGTTTACTAACTACCTTCAACCTTTGCCCTCTGAACATGCCTTAGAGTCTTCTTCAACTACAAAGTATTATGTACAAAATCTGGCTCCATTTCAACCACTCCCCATTAAATCATTGACTTCATATCATAGGCATTGGGCCATTGAGGGTCGAGCATCAGGGAAAATACCAATCCATGAATACAAAAATGCTACTCATGAAGGAAAAGTATTTGGTTTTGAATTCATAGATAAAGACACATCCAGAATCCATGTAACTTGTTTTAATGAGCTCGTAGATGAGTTCTACAATGTTGTCCAAATTGGCTCTCCATACAATATTTCTAGTGGTCACATAAAACTTACAAATACAAAATATAGCAGCTCGAAAAACCTGTACGAAATAGTTCTATTAAGCTCATCAACCATAACTCCTTCCACCTATCTAGACTCTACAATACCCAAGCATTGCTTCCATTTTAAGAGCATAGATTCACTAGCTACATTTCCTAGTGACTCCCTTGTAGATGTCATTTTGATCCTTGTGTCTATAACTCCTCCATCAACCATATGCAAAAAAAATGGAACTGACACTAAGAAATGCACAACAACAATAAAATACATTTCAAACTGTTCCATAGATATTACACTATGGGGTCGACACTGTGAAGTTGAAGGCAAAAAAATATTTGATATGTTCGCCCAACAAACCCCAATAATCATTTTGATCAAATCTACATGTCTAATATCATGGAATGGAAAAAAAACCTGATAACACCTTTTCAATCTCTATTTTAGTCATTCCTATGTTGCCTAAAGCATCTGCATTAAAAAAATGGTCTACAAATGTACCGAATAACAAACCCTCTATATCCTTGTCAAAAGGCCATAACTACCCACCAAAGTTTGTTGATCTAAGATATATCTCTACTATTGTCAACAAAGAAATATCTAACACACAACCTATTTGTTTTCAAGAAAAAATCACTAAATTGCACTTGAACAGGTTCTACTATCTTTCATGTCCACTAGTAGTAGACAATAAAAAATGTAAGAAAATGGTTGTCCACTGCTCAACAAACAAATTTCGGTGCCCCAAATGTTCTGTTGAGCTATCTAACTGTGGCTACAACTACATGCTCAAGATGGACTTAGAAGATGCTGCAGAAGAATTGTTGAAGGTAACTGCATTTGAAGGGCCCTCCATTGATTTGTTGGGAGTACTTGCAGAAGATTTCCAACTCCTACTAGCAGAGCCTGATGCTGCAAAATTCATATTGGAAAATGTTATAAATTGTCAATTCCTCTTTGAACTTACCATCAAAATGAATGTGGGTGAAGAAACACAGAGCATTATTGTTATAGCCCTGAAGCTTACATAAAATTGGCACATGGATCTCATTATACAAAGTTAAATATCAAAATGTGGCAGCTTCTACTAGAGTGATATTTATATAGGAAGTTTTTCATCCCCTACAATGATAAATGTAATTTTCCATTGCTATTTCCCACAAACCAAAAAATAGTTTGAGCTTGGAATATGAAATACTATATGTCTATGTACTATATTTTGAACCACAAAGAAAATATTATTCATGTACCTTTTCTTGTTCAAATTCTTCCAAAGTTACACTAGAAAAATTGTCAATAACATGTTTACTACATTTGCAAGTACTCGCTATAGAATTTGTACATTTTTTTTTGCATCTAAACTTCTAAATGCTTCCAAAACATTATCCAACAATACATTTCCACTCTCTTTTAAATCTTTACTCATACAATCATTTTGCATACTAAGGCATTCGATTACCTCAAATAAGACTCCCATTCAAATCAATCATGTTTTTAAATATGCCATGGAGAGTTAAATAAAAAATATGAAGTGTAATTAAAAAAACTTAGCATTTACTATAAAATAAAAAACTATTAATTTGTAGAGGGTGAGATTGTTTCTTGTACAAATGTCAACACATTCGAAATTAAAAAAAGATATTATACCTTTGATAATAATATATATTAAATTAATTTAAAATATGTAATACATTATACAAAATACAAATTATCATAATTTAAATAACATATTACTTTAAAATTAATTTTACTTTTTATTATTTCATAATATTTAAAATTAATTTATTACTAAAATAGTCCAAATGCCTTATCTTCCTTTGCACATTTTGCATACAGTAATGGTGGCATTTGTATTACACCTGCCCAAGTTCCTCTATCCCTTATGCTTTGGATGGACGTATATCCTTGATGGAAGAAGAAAGAACCACCTTCGTAGACTACTAACGGTCATTCCAGGAGGCTACAATATTTTAGAGGCAAAATAATTCACATCCACCTCTTCCATCTTTCTCTCTTCATGCACCACAACTTCTTCAAGAGGCAGCATATCAAAATCCAGCTCTGCCATGAGATCCTCATCAATGTTGAGACCCAACTTCACCATCCTGTGAATTATTGAAGCAAAGGAATTCTGATCATCAAGGTTGAATCCCGTGGTCATAAAAGTGGTTTCATAGATGAGAAGAACAAGGTCCCTCACAGATTTGTCATTCTTATATGTATTTTCTCTCTTCTGCAACTCCTCCATGATGGGATTGTCAAGATTGATTTCTAAGGTTTTCTTGTTGGACATGTAGCTCAACATGCTGTTGTCCTAAAGAGCTAACACTCTCATTATCCGCTCCATGTTTGCAGTCCAAGCGTACTCCCCTGTCACAAGCAAATACATCAAATCCATAACCCTGTCAAAAACCACTACCTTCTCTTCATTATTAAGAAAAAAGATATCTCAATATTTTTTCAATCAAGGGTTGAAATACGTGTGACGTGGATTGGTGCCCCTATCAGGCGTATGCAAGTCAGTATACATTATTATAGTTTTAGAAATATATAGATTATATAAACGCATAAAAGTACTTATATTAAAATTTACTTACAAATTTTCACAATCTATCATAATATTGCAAGAATATTTCCATAAGAACCTATACTTGCATATTTTCCATCATACCCAAAAAATTTCTTACACAATCTTGCCCAAAATATTATTGCAATATAACCTATTAAAAATAAAAATTGTTCTTCATAGTTTAGGTATTTATTCCAATCTATATATATGAACAACAATAATTAATATTTTTTTTTTTAAAACATGTTATAATATTATATATAGTAAAATATATAATAATTCAATTTTACACAAGATTTTGACATATAATTTATTCTTAATTTTTTTAAATATACAATTATAAAATCTAAATAATTTATCAAAAACTTACTGTTATTAATATATATATATATATATATATATATATATATATATTTTAAAAGTTAATTATTAGTATTATAAAAAAAAATATATCGCATATATACCTTTAAATAACTTAATAATATATTATATATTATAATATTAAATATTTATGATCTTCAATAGATGTCAATTACAAGCTTGTAGTGTCTTGAAATGATTTCTCTTGTAAAATTTTTGATTGCATTGATTACCACATATGTCAATTACAAGCTTGTAGTGCCTTGATATAATTTATCTTGTAAAATTCTTGATTGTATTGACTGCCAGCTACCCTACTTGCTTAAAAAGTAAGGTCAGTTAGTTTAATTAGGAATAGAGAAATGCATAGCTACAATGTTTCTACACATATTCATACCTTTGAACAAAACTCTTAATTAATTTTTCTCGTCATTTGTTTTAGTTACAACTGTTAGAGTAGTCATAGTTAGCTAATAATTAAATGATTTAATTATTAGCCTATTATACTCTTTAGTGCTTAAGTTTCACTTAGGCAGTTTCTGTTTTCTTAGAGTTTCCCTTTTAGGGTTTCGGTATCCTTTATAAGGATTCACCGCTTTGCATTTCTTCATAGAGATTGTAATCATTTTATTGTTGTTAATAGAAGCTTATTCTTGCAACATGGTTTTCAACTCTCTGCCTTTTTGGCCGCCATAGCTGCTTCTTTCTCCTCTGTCTTTTGTTTCTACTTCGTGACAGTTATGCATGCAAGTTTCTTGGGTTGATTTCCAGTTCAGCAAATCTAACATGGTATCAGAGCCTTCTTGCTGCTGGCTGTTCGAGTTTTTCTGAAGCATTCGAGGGTTTGCAGTTCGTCAGGCTTTTTCTGGCTTTTTTGTGTGGATTTAGGGGGGACCTTTGTTTCTGGTCACTTTGGGCCCAAACGGACACTACCATTGCGTCCAGAAGGCCCAAAAACCCCAGAATCCATATAAGGTTTGTCCATTTTGGACACCGGGGCATTTGGAAAATTTTTTCGGCGTCCTAAGGGTCGTACGGGCACGAATACTGAGGCAAAATTTAAAAAAAATAAATAAAAAACCCTTATTTTTGATGGTTTTTTATTAAAAAAATTACGCAGACAGTTGAATGGAAGTCGCACCGCCGCCGGGCCACTCCCACACCACCTCCTCCGGCTGCGGGCGCCCTTCTCAACGGTCTCCTCTCGGCCCGCTCTCTGCACAGCGCCGCCCCGGGCTCCGCCGCCTCCTGGCTCCGCCGCCCCGGGTGCCCTCCGCTCACCACATAGCAGCACCACCACCCGGGCTCCGCCCTCCTCTGGCTCTGTTCTGCCCGCCTCCGCCCTCCTCTGGCTCTGTTCTGCCCGCCTCGCTCTGGCGCCACTGCCTCCGCCCGCCGGCCTCCGCCCTCCCCAGCGGCCCGCCCCGGAACCCGCCACCCGCCGCTCAGTGGCGCTCCTTTGCACTGGTGGCGCTTTTATATAAGCCCCCGTGGGCTTAATATGTTATGCAGCGGTCATATGGCCGACCTAGGGCTGCGGCCTAGCCCCCGGCGCGCGCCATGCGCCCGGGGGCCCAAATTTTTTAGCCCCAGGGGCTTATCTGTACCCTTTTTTGATTTTTTGGGGGTACCTGGGCCTTTTTCGCTCTATAGTGAGCATACAGGGGTCTTTTTCTGACTTTCATATACCGTCAGAAATCTCTTTCTGAGCACTTTCCGATGGTTGAGGTTAGGGTTTTGGGTTCTTCCGTTTTGACAGAAATTTTTGCTGTTGAAGTCCGATGTTTTGTTTTGCCTTCCGGGAGTCATATCTGGCTCATCCGGACTCCATTTTTGGAAAACGAGATATCGTCGGAAAGCTGGTTCAGTGTGTTATTCAGTGGTAGAGGTTATTTTTCTAGATTCTGCTCTAGGTTTTCACTCCTCCAAGTTTTGCAGTTTATGCACTCTGGTGGATTGCTTGGTTCTACAGGTCCTGGGATCTCTTCTTCTGGTTTCATAGTTCACTCTTCTTTCTGAATTCTGAGCTTGCATGCTCTTTCTGATGCATTTTTGTTCTGTAAACGCACTGAGATAAAGTGTCTCTTCTGCATTTCTAGGATCTTGTTCACCTGGTTCAGTTTTAGTACTCGCACTGTGTTATAAAGTGCCATGGGGGGTTATGAGGTTTATGCCGCTTTAGGCGCATCCACCTTTGTCAAGTGAGCATACCTTCCATGACATTAGCCCATGTTGTGTGTCTATGACACCGCCCTTTATCTTGTGTGTGTGCTTCTGTTGCACTGTTGGTGTTCCTGGTTCTTCTTCTGCAGATGTTTCTGGCATTGCATTTCAGTGTTCCTGTCACCTCTCCCAGTTCAGCATTAGAGGGGGTTCACCTATTGGTTCTATTGCTTCCTGGTTCGATTGATCAGCTCTTCAGACACTTGTCTTCTCTACCTGGTCATGCACTTCAGTGGGGGTTCCAGCAGTATCTTCTGACAGAGTTTTCAGAC
>MU225127.1:10545695-10556184 GCA_018584345.1 Thuja plicata | reverse complement strand
TTAGCAATTTTGCTTCTCCCTAAGTTACACTTAAGGGGGGGTGTTAGAGTAGTCATAGTTAGCTAATAATTAAATGATTTAATTATTAGCCTATTATACTCTTTAGTGCTTAAGTTTCACTTAGGCAATTTCTATTTTCTTAGAGTTTCCCTTTTAGGGTTTCGGTATCCTTTATAAGGATTCACCGCTTTGTATTTCAGATATAGAGATTGTAATCATTTTATTGTTGTTAATAGAAATTTATTCTTGCAACATGGTTTTCAACTCTCTGCCTTTTTGGCCGCCATAGCTGTTTTTTTCTCTTCTGTCTTGCTTCTTCTCGTAGCAGTTATGCATGCAGGTTTCTTGGGTTGATTTGCAGTTTAGCAAATCTAACAACAACTTCTCTTATTAATAATATAAGAATTTAATTAGAAATACACTAATTTCAGGTATATCATATGCTCTTGCTTGGGCGTATATATAAATGGACTTGCCAAATGATGACGAACAAGACAAGCGTTCTCAAAGAAATAAAAAAGAAGAATAAGGTACCATGCTACAAAGGACATCATCAATAAAATAAAAAGAGAGACTCATCAAAGCCTTGTTCATGCAGCAACCTCTTCTACACTACCAACGTCACTTACAAGAATCCATCTAGAAGCAGATATACCACAAATACATAATACCACTCAGGTCACCCCAGTAGAGCAGATATACTCTCCAGATTTTTTCTCAAAAATATTTCACAGCAAGGGATCATTTTCGTTCCAAATTAGATAGCCTTTCTTCTATTACAACATGCGGTGTTTGCATGGAAAGATATCTAGGAATTAAAACAAGGAAAACGAATGAGTCAACCAATTGTTATAGATGCATTTCAGAAAAAAATGGAAATCGGTTCTCAAAATGGAATAATATGGATCCTGGTGAACAACCTCAATGTTTAAAAGTCCTTACTCAAATGAAGAGATTTTGATTGCAAGAAACAACCCTATTATTTAGGTTACTTATGAAAGAGGTGGCCAACTCAAATACATTGGTCACACAATATGTTTTCCTTGGGACATTACCATAATAGCATCTTTCTTGCCAAGGCGTGTAGATGACTTGGACATAATTATAGTCAACAAATAAAATATTGGCCATCAAAAATATAACTTCTATGTTCGTAGAAGCCGTATTTATGAATCACTATAATACAAAATAAATAATGACCCATTTTATAGAGATGTACAGTTAGATGAATCGGCTCTGTCATCTTTGCTAAATTATTCAACTAACATTATAGACCTTTTGTACACTACCACTTCAAGTGTAGATACTACTAATAGTCCATCTACATTAATAAATGCAACTAATGAAGACCAAATAGAAGATATTATGCAAGTCACGTCATTTGTGCCAAACCTTCCCACTGCAAGAAGAGAAATGCAAGAGATACGATCATTACTACACCTAGGGGAAGATCAACCAGCTCAACATATACAGTGGCCATCTATTTCTACATCTCCCATAAATGAATACACAACAGAAGGGTTGTTTGCAATGGCATTTCCAACTCTGTACCCTCAAGGTAAAGCTGATTTAAGCAACAATATATAAAATATCTCAAACTACACGAATATGATGACCATCTCTTGCGCTATCATGACAATAGATTTGGGAAGCACCCACGATTTAGGTACTTCATACTTAATATCCTTATGCGCTATCTAAGCCAAGAAACAACCTCTATATTTTTTTGTAAACAACTTGATGGTACGTTGCCTACATCAATTGATGAATTACATCAAAGGTTGAAGGACATGCCTGATGACAAGCTTGCAGACCAACTCATGCGCTTTAACTCATTAATTTGTGGCACATGAGCATTCTGGAGAAAACAAGGAGAGATTCTTGACATGGTGATTCAAATACAGTGCCCAACTCTCTTTTTTACACTCAGTGCAACAGATACTAAATAGCCAGACTTGCACAAGGTCATGCCAACCACCACACCACCAAACCCTAGTGCTGCTACAAGATGGAGGTTACAAAATATAATCGACAATCCCCACCTTGAAGCACTCTATATGCACCACAGATTCACAATATTCTTTGAAGAGGTCCTAGATAAGCTTCTGGGTGCAACCGATCATTGGTATAGGTACAAAATTCCCCTCCATTGCACTTTAAAGTTTATTTTATCTCATAGTTATTACTAAGGAAAAAAACTACCAGGTATGAATGGAAACACAGAGGATTTGCACATATCCATGGATTCATTTGGCTATGCCACACACCAGACATTGGGAAATTACAATGGAATGATACTCAATCCATCCAAAATGTACTTGAATTTATTGATAGATATGTATCTACATGGAACCCACAAAATCTTCAATTAAGAAATCAAAAAATTCATCGATCAATTGTAGATGATCCATGTTTAATAGACACATAATTGATTGCTATTGCCAACCTCGCTAATGACTACATTGAGCTTCTAAACCATGTACAATGACACACAAGATGTACCCCCCAAACATGCCTGAGAATGAAAGGGACATCTCTTTTGTGTCGCTACAAAGCACCCTAGACCACACAAGACAAATCAAAACTCTACAAAACTGATAATGGCCAGCCTGCCCACCTCCCAGCTCACAATGATGATTTCCTAAACCTACACAACCCACAAATACTATCTATTTGGTGAGCCAATGTATACTTCAAGCTCGTCTTGTCAATTGATGTAGTACTCAAGTACATTACAAAATATGCAGCAAAGGCCGAAAAAAATAGAAACATACCATGCCATGTTGTCCCGCATTTCAACAAGGTTTATTTTTGACAAACTAGCCCCAATTTCTTTTCAAAGAATGTTGCTAGAAAACCTAGTAGACCGTGACATTGGTGCACAAGAAACTTGCCACCTCTTGATCAAACTTCCACTCTCCATATCTAGTAGAAAATTTGTATCTTTAAATGTCAACCAAAAAAACCTACAACGTATACCAATTACACCACCAACAGATACAACATACCCCAACTATATTGAATCCTACATCTCACGCCATATACACCTAGAGTCCTCATCACTTATAGAGGTTTCCCAACAATGGACCTTCAATGCTAAAAGGAAAAAAAATCAATGGACAAAGTACTCCACCACATCTATTATTCGAGTCTCTCCACACTTCACAACCATCCCTTCAAAGGAAGACAGTAGCTTTGAAGCATTTTGTTGGAGTGAATTAGTTTTATACAAACCATTCCGCAAACTACAAACAAGTATTGGGTCAGCATCATGTGAGATAAAAAAATAATTGGAAGGCTTTTTCAAACCAATACCATCCTTGGCATGTGCATAGAACCAATCTTGAACTAGAACAAGAAGATGATATTGAAAGCCCAATAAGTAATCAAAACATTTTGAATGAAAATACACTAAATGAATGGCAAGTCTTGTCAGGATTGTACCCAAGTCTACCTATCCACCTAAATGAAATTGACATGCTTGGTAATCGAGAAATAGACTTGAACAATAATTGGGAAGATTTGGGATTCAATCAATCACAAAAAAATAGCAGTTGCTTTTATTAAAAGTAATTGTACCATGTTTCAAGTCCACCAAAGTTGCAATAACCATACAAAAAATACATTTTCTACACAACAACAATGATAATATGCAATTGTTCAATGCCACCTACATTTGAACACCTAAGAACTACCCCTAAAACTACTTGTGCAAGGAACACCAGGCACAGGGAAAGCACTCCTTATTACAACCATCAAGACAATGATGATCAACTCAGCTCCAACTGGTCAATTTCCATTGCTCCTCCTCGCACCAACAAGCATCTCAGCACTCAACATACAAGCATCAACAATTCATTCCTCACTACGAATACCAATCAAGAAAATGCCACCCCTACAAGGAAAAGCTCTTGTAACTTTCCAAGAGAGCATGTACTACATTTGCTACATTCTAATAGATGAAATGAGTTTCATAGGGCCTAATCTACTTGAAAAATTGACATGAGGCTACGCCAAGCTTTCCCAACTCAGAGTCACATTCCTTTTGGCGGACGCTCTATTGTTCTATTTAGGGACTTGGTACAATTGCTGCTAGTTAAAGACATTTCAATGTATGCTTCAAAATCCTATGGTGGCACACTATGGTGCAGCTTGAACACTGTTGTTACCCTAGATAATTTTTTTTTCCAAATAGGAGACACTCCTATTCAAGTTCAATTTCCTGCACTCCTTTCAAATTTACGGAAAACAATACCTACAATAGCAAATTGACAACATCTAATGTCAAGATCAAATCCATCAACTGCATCAACTGAAGAATTAATTTTTCTCCCAGCCATACATCTCTTTTCGACAAATGCAATGGTCTTAATTCATAACAAACGCATGCTGCTATCTTTAGCAAAGCCAGTTGCACTATCCAATGCAGAACAACTTAAAGGATTACCCTGCTCAAATGCAGAAGAAGAATAACTTCAAAGTAAGATCCTCTTGTGTATTAATCAAGAGGTCATGTTGTGTTCAAATACATGGGTTCAAGCTGGGCTCGTCAATGGTGCCCTTGGACAGGTAAAAGCAATTGTATACAATGATGGAGAAAAACCACCTCAACTACCACTTTTTGTTGTTGTTGAATTTTTAAAGTACATGGGTCCACCTTGGGACAAAAAAAACCCAAATTATGTTCCAATAATCTTAATCAGTCAAGGAATGCACCGCCAGATGCCATTAAAAATGGCATGGTCCATAACAATACACAAATCACAAGGGCTTACACTTCAAAAAGCAACAATTGATATTGGCAACATTGACAGACAAGGCCTTACGTTCATAGCTATTTAAAGAGTTTGAGAGCTTGGGAACCTCCGCATCCAACTAAAATTCACATTTGAAAGGTATGCCCGCATGCAAAAAAACCCATATGTAGCTCGACAAAAAGAAGAGGAGATGCGTTTGCTAAAATTATCAAATACTGCACTAGCCACTACACCTTAATTGTAAGCACAACACCTCTTTAAATTAACTTATTTTGAAGTGCACAAAGTTGGAAATGCATAGTTATAAATTCAAATTTCATTAAAAAAAAGGCAAAAAATGTGAACTACTTATTTACCCAATATTACTGATATTTATGCTTCACATTTGGAAAAAAATGATATAGTTTCCAAAAGTGAAAAACTGTCTATGCTCAACAAAACGTCTAAAAGAATAATTATTAATACATTGACTTTTGGTAAGATTGAGTTAAAATAAGAGTTTGACATTTATCATTATGATACATTTCAATATTATTTTATTTAACTTAAATATAGCCTATTTTCTTGAAATCACACAGTACAAATATTAGTTATTAATGTCTACAAGAATAGTTATTAATACATTTACTTTATATAAGATTGAGTTTAAAAAAAAGTTTGCCATTTATCATTATGATATATTTTCATTTTGATTTTTTTAACTTAAATATCATTTATTTTAGTATGAGTTTTTTTGAATTGATTTTTTTTCAAGGGTTTTTTAATTATTCTTTAATTGTCATATATATATATATAGTAAGATCTAAATTTGGGTTTTGTGAAGGGTCTCCTAAGTAAGATTTGCATAATGAGAATTGCTTTAAGAAAGAGATCCTAAGTCCAATTTCAGTCTTTTACACTTAATTATTATGATAAGAAATGGAGGAAAGCTTCCAAAGAAATAGTGGGATAAGATACCTACCTCATAATATAGCACATAGGGAAAAAATCATTTTCTGAAGCCTGTATTGAGTTTCTATAAAATCTAAAGTATGATTCGGAACCAGAATGCAGGGACGAACAAAACCCATAAATATTTTTCCGTTCCGATGTCGTCTTATGAAAAAGGTCAACCTTGACCCATAAATGTCACCTCTGACCCAATAATGTCGACCCTAACCTGCACAGTGTCAACTGAAAATCTGTTTGTAGATCTCGGTAGTTCGCTAAAAATGGTATCCAAATTTAGTCTCAAATCTGTTGTTCTGCACTTGTAACTCCCAAAAACAACACCTGCAAATATCTGAAAAGAGGGGTTTTGGGGTGGCTATATAGGGTTTTGCCTTAGTCAAACCCTCATTTTGGTGATCTCCACCTCCATGAATAGCCAAATATAAAATGTATGTGTGTGTGTATTGCTCTTTCTGAAAAGAGTCTTTAATTATGCAATATCAAGATCTAATCTTCTAGATTAACAATCCTAACATAACATAGAAATGAGAAAGAAATGATCAGATTTGAATATGAAAAAGAAAGCATACCAAGCCCCTAAGGCTAAAGTATTCCTATCAACTCACAATCCGTAATTGCTACCTCATGATAATATCTTTTGAGTGCTTGAATGTTGAGAATAGTAGATCTCAAGAGAGTGCCTTCTTGCTTCAATGAAGATCCACAATAGCTTGTCCTCAAAATGCTTGATTGGAATATGATATGTCCTCCTAGCTTGTCCTTCTATATCATCCTCTTGCTTGTTTGCATCATCATTTCGTCATGCCATCTCCCAATTTCATTTCATGATCAAATGAAAGAAAAAGAGAGTGTTTATATAGAGATCTCAACATAGGCCTCCTAGGGCAATCCAAGGGACCCAAATTCAAATTTCACCTCGAATCATGGTCCAATTACAATCACCAACCAAGGAGGGAATATATTAATTCAAACATCAGAGAAAACACTTCCGCATCCAAACCCGGGGACCTATTTTAAGTTTCAGACCTCGATAAGCTCCAAATTTGAAAGCAAGGACCAACACCCGACAGAGGTCTATGTCAACCTCACCCTTGTCCTAGGTCAGGTTTGACCTTGACCCTTAATTGAGGTTTCAGGCAGGTCACCAGAAAGTTTCTGAGGGGTTGCCAAGTCAGTCGGAGACCTAGGAAGGTGAGGGAATGTTCCAGAATGTTAAGAAGGCCTAGAGGCCTAGAGAGAGAGTAGGATGAGGCCCAAGAGGACCAATACATAGGTCCTACCTAGAGAAAATATCCATGGAGAGGGAAATCTAGGAGGATCCACAAGATCCTAACCCTAATTTCACCTAAACACGTATAATTAAGCACAAATGTATCCTAAATGCAAATCTAATATGCAAACATACTAAATGAGGGTGCTAAACCTATCAAAATGAAAGTGCTTCCATTTTAAGATGATACATTTAGCCCCCACTTTATCTTAGATATGATACTACGTGAATATGCAAGCTAAAGTAAGAAAACATCGTAAACTATATAAAAAGGATATAGCCAAGTCCTTAATGCAAAGATCCTGCAAGAAACCATTAGTATTCGTAGCCTGCAACACACAAGGTTAATGAAAATCCATAGAGCACCTAAGTCTTATTATGATTATCTTGAGAAGTATATAGAGCTCCTTATGCCCCCCTGATTCGGCTTACTAATTCATGGAAGGTGAAACATGGTGATAAGGTGATTTCTATACACTGAATATGAAATTTTTTGAAAAGTCTTTTCCTAAACTAGTTAGAAGGGTCCTAAACCTTCCTAAACTGATTCAATAGGTTAGGTATCTGAATCACAATTCCAACGCTTCTAACGGTATTGAAAATGGAGCTATCAAACTCAAGTTATGATGGAAAGAATAGATGTTTATCTAAATGCATATATAAAGGGAAAATTTGAGTTTAACCTAAATAAATTGAAATGAAACCCTAATTTACTACCTATAAATAAGAGGAATATACACTTACCACCTCATTCTTACCATTTGCAGAGTTTGAAAAAGGAGACAGGATGCCGAAGAGAGAGGAATTTCGAGCGAGCTGCATGGAGGTCTTGAGGGAGCGCCTGGCCAACAGACAGCCATTGCTCGAGGTAAG
This sequence comes from Thuja plicata, assembly GCA_018584345.1. Classification (NCBI taxonomy): domain Eukaryota; kingdom Viridiplantae; phylum Streptophyta; class Pinopsida; order Cupressales; family Cupressaceae; genus Thuja; species Thuja plicata. The sequence continues at coordinate 10,548,333 of MU225127.1, read as the reverse complement.
TACCTATTTCTAATGCATGTGATTGAAAATTTCATGTTTTTACAAGGAAGGTTGACCCTGACCCAAAAAGGTCGACCCTGACCCAGTAAGGTCGACCCTGACTGGGAAGGTTCTATCTTTTTTGGAGTGAAGGTCGACCCTGACTTGGAAGGTTCTATCCTTTTTGGGGTGAAGGTTGACCCTGACCCATAAAGGTCAACCTTGACCCTGACCCATAAAGGTTGACCTTGACCCAAAAAGGTTGACCTTGACTAGGTCAGGTTGGTATAGTAGATGTTTGACCCTGACTGGGAAGGTTCTATCCTTTTTGGGGTGAAGGTCAACCCTCACCCATAAAGGTCAACCCTAACCCAATAAGGTTGACCCTGACCCATAAAGGTCGACCTTGACCCAAAAAGGTTGACCTTGACTAGGTCAGGTGGGTACAGTAGATGTTTGATGCAGAAGTACTGATATGATTCATGTTTGTGCTTACAGGATCCCGTCTGTCTTCGAGAGCATCCCTTTAGAGGGTTACTACTATCTGTCAGAGGGAGTGTCTCTGAGCTACAATAGGAGGAGATACAGTTATTGAGAGATGTGGGATTGTACTGGGTAGCAGTCCTACCATAGTTGAGGTTCCATTGGTCTATGATATCAACCATGATAGAGAGATGGGATGAGGATACTTGTTCCTTCCATCTTCCGTCAAGTGAGATCATGATCATGCTAGAGGATGTGTACAAGATCCTACAACTTCTGATCTAAGGTGAGCCTGTCAGACTGAGAGTACTCTGGGGTCCTCCCAATATTTTTACAAATATGGAGTATTTTTTGGGATGGGTACCACAGATGAGGACCCAATCAGATCAAATATCTCTGGCAGCCATATTAGCAGGTCTGACACCTTTGGTACGGAGAGTGATGCTATGTATACTTTCTCTGGTTGTAGTTCCCACCACAAAGGGTACAATATTTTTAGCACCACTCACTCATCTCATACGCAGGATGGAGAGTGATAGGGTCACTATCTCATGGGGCCGTAGCATGTTGGTTCATCTTTATCACGAGCCGAGTCAGTTAGTGAGATACCATCAGGAGAGTCTTACGGTGTGCACCTTGATATAGGTTTGGATGTTTGAGCATTACACATGTACATGACCACAAGGTACTCTTGCAATGATAGATGCGAGCACATCGATAGCCTTTGCATATCTGTTAGCATATGTCTGGTAGTACGGAGATATCCTCTTTTGGAGAGTATGCCTTGACCGTATACCAGGTATAGATGTGATATGGAGACCTTATTGTCAGATGATAGAGTGGTCGAATACCCGCCATTAGTTGAGACACTCACAACAGTGCAAGCTGCTAGAAGGTCCTACCAATCATGTCGTGATGTTGTACTACTATGATAGGGTGATGAGACAGTTTGGTTTGATACAGGGGGTCCCTTAGGTAGTACCTCAGTACGCATATCCGACGAGATACTATCAGAGACCCGGTGCCATACGCTAACCTACAGTAGCTAATATTGTGGATAGTGAGACAGATGAGACAGAGGATATAGAGGTAGCCCCTGAGATATCCTATGCAGGTGTTAGCAGAGAATATATCAGATACTAGAGTTTATAGGGGACCCATCCTATCTTTCCTCATGACTACCCCACAAGTGATCAAGGTCCTTCAGAGAGGAACCACCAAGGAGATGACATACCAGTAGGAGAGGAGGAGGATCAAAGAGATGAGGAGGAGCCTCCCTTCGAGGGAGATCCTATGGAGGAGGAGAGAGCAGAGGAGATGCCCCCAGGCCATAGTACATGGACCGGTGATCAGGAAGTCTATATTTCTCCCTTGAGATCATGATGACCTCCTCAAGCGCACACAGAGACACCACCACCCCGGCCTAGACAGAGCAAGCGAGGAGAGAGTAGTCATTCCATGCCCCCACCATCTAGATCTTTTGGTGATACCCAGGCAGGAGATCCAGGTATGATATAGCTTTTAGAATGTTTTGAATAGATATTTTGTCTAGAAGAAGAATTTAAAGAAATTTTACATTTTGAATTTTTGTAGGGAGCATAGCAGAGTGGAGGAGTTTTGTATTCAAGGTTCTAAAAAATACATGTATATCCTATCGACTATCGATTAGCGAGAGAGAGTCCCTCATAGGACAAAGGGATCCCAGAAGGCATGCAGATATCTTCCTATGTGTATAGCGAGAATTGAGGTTATGCAAAGAAAGAGGAGAAATTTATGGCTGACCTACAGAGAGCCCAGGAGCGTGTCCAAGAGATGAGCATATAGAGGAGTCACACACGAACTACCGTTCTGAGATCCTTAGCCTCACACCACAGATCTGAGAGAGATGGGAGCCACTGACCTTCAAAGCATAGGGATAGAGATTGATAGATATGGCACATGTGCCACATATGTACCAAACTCAGAAAAAGTTTATTTGTGAAGAAAAATTTGTTTTTGAACAATTAGTTCTATGGTTGATTACTTTTATTTTCATCAATGCACAAAACCTAACAAAAGAAAGAGGAAAGGAAAATATGTATGAATGTATTCTAATTTACATAACTTATAAAATATTTATTCTATAAGGAACACATACATACATAAAGGAAGAATGATGAATTAGGGAAAATAACGT
>MU225127.1:10471071-10538880 GCA_018584345.1 Thuja plicata | reverse complement strand
GGGGACCTAGGAAGGTGAGGGAATGTTCCAGAATGTTAGGAAGGCCTAGAGGCCTAGAGAGAGAGAGTAGGATGAGGCCCAGGAGGACTAATACAAAGGTCCTACCTAGAGAAAAGAGCCATGGAGAGGGAAATCTAGGAGGATCCACAAGATCCTAACCCTAATTTCACCTAAACATGTATAATTAAGCACAAATGTATCCTAAATGTAAATCTAATATGAAAACATACTAAATGAGGGTGCTAAACCTATCAAAATGGAAGTGCTTCCATTTTAAGATGATATATATATATATATATGCACCAAGTTGTGGACACATCTTTAAACAAAATTCAAATTTCATATAACCCGATCAGGTTATTGAAAATTTGAAATTGTTCTCGGCTTGGTAACCAAGCCTAGAAAATATTATTAAAAAACACAATCTGTCTCAGAACCCGATCGGGTTTCTAAATTTCAAATAAGCTGATCGGGTTCTGAAAATCAAAAAGTACTTCAAAACCCGATCGAGTTTTTAAGAAGTAAAACTTATGCATTTTATTCTTCATAACCCGATCGGTTTTTGAAGAAACTAAAATAGGCTTTGCTCTGGAAGCCATAACTTCCACATGCAGAGTCCGATTGACTCCGTTCATAAAGCATAGGAAAGATCTTGATATGATCTAACATATTATTAACCTATGATCATCTCTAGGCATCAATATTTTTTCTGCCATCCATTTTAATCAAGTGAGGTATAAAATAGGTACTTATTATTGCCCATACATGCAACACATATGAAAATCAATATGCTCTCTCTCTCTCTCTCTCATGTAGAGTGGTTAGCAAGAAGCCTCAAAAGGATTCAATAGGGAAATGTACCCTTCAATTCCCCAACTTCAAGAGGCAAAAGTGCCCTACACTTATCACAAGTGTAGAATGACTTGGTTCTAGGTTATCACAACCTATTCCCCTTAGGGAAACCTACTCACTAGGTCCCACTAAGCCTAGAACACCAGCTACCAAGGGTTGGATCTTAAGCACTTATCCCAAATTATCAACAATACCCCATAAAATGACTCCAAGGACTAGGGGTGACCTACACTCATGGATGTGGCCTATTTAGGTCCCTAAGAAAAGGATTCCATGATCCTATTCAACATAGGCAACCTTTTGAACATAGTTGCTTTGGAAACCCTCCTATTGGCTTGTAGCCTTTTCTCAAAGGACTTTTGATCTTACGCCAAATATTTCCACATAACCCCCTGAAAAAATTAGGGATTTAGATACCCTTTATTTTGTGATCTTTAATGGATCAAAACATGAAAAATATGAAAATAACCTATAATTTAGGTTTTGGACATTCATTGACCAATAGTTGACCAAGGGCTTGTAAAGTGTCAATCTTGGAACTAGGTCTTACAAAAGAAGTCCAATGTGAAACCTAGGATACTAACATGATCTAAAGGTCACTAGGACCTTGAAGGAAACCTTAAGTGCGAAATGACCACTTAAGTTAACTAGGGTGCTCTCTCTCTCTCTCTCTCTCTCTCTCTCTCTCTCTCTCTCTCTCTCTCTCGGGGGAGAGAGAGAGAGAGCATACTGATTTTCCTATATGTTGCATGTATGGGAAATAATGAGTACCTATTTTATACCTTACTTGATTCAAATAGATGGAATAAAAAATGTTAATGCCTAAAAATGATCATAGGTTAATAATGTGTTAGATCATCTCAAGATCTTTCCTATGCTTTTTGAATGGAGTCAATCGGACTCCGTATGTGGAAGTTATGGCTTTTAGAGCAAAGCCTATTTTAGTTTCTTCAAAACCCGATCGGGTTATGGAGAATAAAATGCATAAGTTTTACTTCTTCAAAACCCGATCGGGTTTTGAAGTACTTTTTTCTTTTCATAACTTGATCAGGTTATTTGAAATTTAGAAACCCAATCAGGTTATGGCTTGGGAAGAGCTTTGGAAAATGACCCAAAGGCTTGGAGGCTCATTTTCCCTCCATTTTTGTTTTTTTAGACATTTTTTCATATTGTAAGATGAATTCTCGACTTTATCTTCATCAGGTTTGCAATTTGTCAACTGGGTAGCTTTATAATTTTCACAATAATCTCATACGTCTTCTTAGCTTTCTAACCATATAAATGTTTCTATTTTTGGACAACATTAGCATAGTAAACTTTAATTTTCTTTACCAGTGTCTTAATTGTCCTCACAGACATATGTCTACCATTTTTTTAATAAATTTTTATATACTTAATCAAATTAAAAATAAATTACGTATTATTGTTCTACACTTGACTCTATACACTTTATTTTTTTTTTTCATTTTTGATTATTTTGATGCAAGTTATGCCCAGCGCACGAATATATACCAAATTTTTCAGAATGCGATCACTTCAAAAAATCATAGAAAAAAATACTCATCGAAAAATTACAAAAAAATACACAAATTTTAGATCTCACTCTTACCTATCATCCTACCAAAGGGATTTAAAAAATACTGAATATAACTATATCTTTTGTACCGTGCACATAAACAACTATGTTATGTTTTTTCAAAAAAACCAGGAATATATTTTCGTGCACGCAAGGTTTGACACTCTTAATCTTATCGATTTTTTAAAAAATTTAGTGTTTTAGAAACTAGATTCAGAGTACTACAATTTTTATTTTTTACACATCTTCTTATTTTGAGTGCACGACCCTCAAACACCTGTTCCAAGATCAGGTTTACCCGATTTCAGAAAAAATGTGTCCACTTATACCCCCCTTTTGGTCCACAACTTGGTGCTCTCTCTCTCTCTCTCTATATATATATATATATATATATATATATATATAATATATATATATATATAATTTTAATACAATGAAAACTTAAAAAAATAAAAATAAAATTGTTTTCATAACATACATAAATTGATGTATTACATAGAGAATAATAAATAATGTATTACCATATTTAATATTTCAAACTTGTCCCACATAACTAAAAAACTAAAAACTTCCTATAATCAAACAAACTTTAACAATAACATATATTGAAAAAATTGAAATTCATAACTTATTTAAATTTAACAAGCATCTACTTAGTGAAGTATGATATAGAAATTAATTTTTAACATGAAACAAAAAATAAAAGCTTCAATTATTTAATTCCAGTTCAAAACAATATAGGGCCTGTTTGGGTGTTGGAATACCAAATGCTGGATATGTTCAATTATGGAAGATGCTACAATTCTGGAAGATTCATATCCTAGAAATGATTTTCAGAATAAGGACTACACCCGTTTGGTTCACTCGGAAGATGACTAAGAAGATGCATAAATAATTTTAATTGTTTATTTCTTAATTTTTTGAATATGGTCTGTATGTGTGTATATATACACACGTACATGTGTGTATATATACACACATACACACACATGTATCTATACACACATATGTGTATGTATACATGTATATATGTGTATATACACACACATACACACATGTGTGTCTGCACACACATGTACACATATTTATGTATATATACATATTTCCACATATACACATATACACACATATACACACACACATATATATACACATATACACACATTTATGTATATATACATATTTACACATATACACATATACACATACACACATATACACACATTTATGTATATATACATATTTACACATATACACACATTTATGTATATATACATATTTACACATATACACCTATACACATATACACATATTTGTGTATATATACATATTTACACATATACACACATTTAAACACATATACACATACACATATTTGTGTAAATATACATATTTACACATATACACACATTTGTGTATATATACACATATATGCACATATACATACATTTGTGTATATACACACATATACACACATTTACACATCTATCATGTCACGGGTCCAACGAGATATTAAATTTGCTTTTGTAAAAATTAGATTTGGAATTGAAATTCTAATTCCACCTAAGGTGGAAGATTGATATGCCCATTTTGGGGCAAAATGGGAATTTTGTTATTTCCATTTCCATTTTTATTCATGGACCCAAACATGGAATTTGGCATTATCCAAAATTAGATCCTGTCAATTCTAGTCTAATTCCAGCCCTCAAACGGGCCCTTATAATATTCACTAATTAAAGTTAGTTATATATATATATATATATATATATATATATATATATATATATATATATATATATATGACAATTAAAGAATAATTAGTAAAATTGAATTTAAATTCTAAATATGATTTTTTTGAATTGTTAGTATGCTTTTAAATAATTGTTCAACTCATTTGCAGAAATGTTACGACAAAGGATTATTGTAATTGATCAATTCTTTCAGCATGTAGACATTCATAGGATTCTTGAAGAAGAAATATCTTCTACATTGATTGCACAAAGCGTGCTACAAGAAAAATGACTAATCTAATATCGTCCAGTATCATAGAGAAATTTTGCCCACTTTTATAGGGATCCATATATTTCAGAATTGAATACTTGTGAAACATGCAATCCAACAGAGATACATCATATCCCAAGCAAAATATGGTTTCAACCAGCTTCAATAGCTTCTGAAGAAGAATACTCCTCTCTGATAAATGGAGTAGGTGAATTGTGGTTAGAGATCATCATCATCATCATCATCATCATCATCATCATCATCTAAGTGCAGCGGTTGTCTAAAAGATCAAGTGGGGATTCATCCTCCAACAGTCCATACTCTGTTCCAAGGCAGGGAGAAAGCTGACATATGTCAGAGAGTTTGGCTATACACCTGCCAATTGGGTTTGCTTAAAAGCTTCTATGGCTTTTCAATAAACACAATTTGTTAATGTCTTGCAATCTTTGCTGTGTATGCGAGTACATTTCTTTCAACAATTTTGTCAAATAGTTCGTATGCCTTTATTATATGCTTTCACTTACACATTTCGCATATCCATTTCTATAGAAGCTCAAGACACGGAATAATATTAGTTTTTGTAACACAGAAGCTGCACGAAATGTCCTGTCGCACTTGTAGAGTTTGATGGGTGCTAGCTAAAGTCTAGACAAAATGGACTCGAGAAAAATAATATTTTTTTAAAATTTCAAAATGTTAAAAATATACTGTTTTTTTCAGATTTTTTGGTGGATTTAACAGAGTTACACTTGGCAATACTCTGCCTTTTATATCTGCAACTACTGATTTTGAATACACACTGTTGAAGGTTGGAAATAGTGTTAGTGGCTCTACAATTTGTGTCCACCTTGGGGCTTGGAAGCAGGATCCTCCCTCAAGAACAACCACCGTATCTTATATCAGTCGATACACTTAACTTTATTAATTTGAAGATTTTATATCATCTTTTAAGTCTGAACCAATTTTAAGTAAGCACTGTTTGACAGGGGTTTTATACCACAGTAATATTTATGCATTGATTTTCTTACATTTTCCTTCAATCAAATGAACAGCGCAACTTCCACCCACAACATTGCAATTTTTCAACTTTTTCATTCGCTTAAAATATTTTCAAGCTGACTTTAACAGTACAAGTTGCTTCATTTCCCTTTTCCGTATATGAAAGTTTTAGTGAATACTTACAATTGTAGCCCTCTCCAAATATATTTAGCTATGATCATCGATTAGCTGGATTTGCACGATAACTAATAAATAAAAAGTTATTCGATCATGCATAAATACTACAAATGTTTGAAATAAAATAAATCTCTGCTCAAAATAAGTGTGACCTGCTTGAGCTAGGTAATCAAGCTCATTGGGGAACCTATTTGTAATTTTTTTTTTGGTCGGTAAGGTTTTTTTATATATATTACAATAAAGCAAATTACATCTTTTGGTATCCATCTACATTTGTCTTTTATTGATCATATCGGGCATTTACCCATTTTTCATTCTTTATCAGCTATATATCTATTGTCTGCATCCACTTCATCCGCCTTTAACGCATGACTAGGTCTGCACAAATTTTTTTTGTATATCCTCCAGCCCAGTTGACGGTTGACAAAACCCAAAATTGGAGCTTCATATCTTCTTTAATCCGCCATCTCTGCATGCCTTCAACCGCCTCTCTTGTTTCATTGTTTGCGAGGCACATTCTGGTTGAAAAAGTCTGCAATTGTCCTAGCTCAAGCATTTTGCATCGCCAGTTCTGCTGTAACCCTTTGCCACCCCTCCATCGCTCTGTTGAACATCAATGGTCTGTCGGCATTGGCTCTCCACCTCAGGAATGGGATGAGCCCATATCTCTTACCCTCCTCATCATCTTCAAAACATTCCGATATATCAGACCCAATCCCCAGAATAGCCCATTCCAGGATGGAATCCAACCGCTCTAAAACATCTCCTTCGAACAAAGCCCTGGTTACCCTGCTCACTTCCTCCACACTCCTATTAATTTCCAAACCCCAAGCTATGAAAACTGAGATGCAGTCCAAATTCGTGCGTCATTTTATCTTTCTTCCCTGGAATTGTTCCCCTATCACAACTATTACCGCACCCCCCATTTCATTAGTTTTTATTTTTTAGTAATCCCTGGATCGTTTCTCGGCTAGCTGACCCCTTAAAGGCTTTCATTTGCTTCTTCAAATCAACGCTAAAGTTTGCCTCCATTATCCCCACTTTCACGTTTTCCTATTTTGACTGCAGCTTCGCTCTTCTCAAACACCAAACTAGTGAGTGATTATCTTTCTCGGCTATAGTTTTTAAACACTTCTACATTGCTTGCTACTTAATCATCCACTTTATCATATTTAAATTTCATTAGGAATCCGCCGACGATCATTAGGACATTACTAGACCCATCCCATCCAAAGCCATCGGACAGTCCATCCTCCTTATGACATCATTCTTTCTTCACTCTGTCCTTTCACCGCCGGTTGATATATGTGATTTTCCGAGCTTTCTCCACCTAACTTCTATTACCTCAAATGTATTCAATCATCATTAAGGGTGACCTTACTCATGTCTTCCCAAACAATATCGTGGGGTAAATTAAATGTGCATGCCCAATTTGCCAACCTGTTAGCTTCATGATTACCTTCCCTCAATGTGTGAGTTATTTTGAAATCATTATATTGATTTAACACTTGACATACTTCCTTTAAAATATTCTGAATTCTCCTAGTGTAGGAGTTATTCCTTTTTATTGCTTCAATTACAATTTTTGAATCCCCTTCAATTTGCACTTTTTGTAATCCAATCCTCCTCCCAAGTTTAACCGCCAGTAAGGCTGCTTGTATTTCCGCCACATTATTTGTTCCTTCCTGTAATTTCATTGCAGCTATAGCTAGAGTGTTGCCGTTTGAATCCCGAGATATTGCACCTGCTCTCGAAATTCCTGGATTGCCTTTTGAGCAACCATCAAAATTTACTTTGACCCAACTAGAATTCGGAGGGATCCAAACAACATCCTCCCTGCAAGTTTTCCTTTTTACCACTGTATTGCCATCGTTGTTATATCTGATTTTAATCCTTGGACATGACAGGTGGGCATTTATGTCCCATAGGGAGAAAATTGAGCTAGGAGTTTTATTACTTACCGTTGAGCTCATTACTTCCTCAATTGAAACATCAATCCGTTTCATAATCTGCTCCTTTGTTTTTGCCACATCATGGAAAATCCTTTTATTTCTTGCCTTCCATAGCTCTCATAGTACAATGGATGGGCATACTATCCATAATTTGGATAATGTTGATTTCTGTGTGTGATTCGACCAACATTTGAATAAATCCAAAAGAAGATTTGGTAATGGCCCTACCCACTTTAACTTCCTTCTAACCATGTCCCAACATTTTCGTGCTACCCTGCATTGAACAAGCAAGTGATCCACATCTCCACAAGCATTTTTATACATTGGACATATACTTGGGCCAATAAATCCATACCTTTTCCTTTGTTCCCCTGTTAGTATTTTCTTTTGGATAGGCAACCACGCAAATGCCCCTGCCTTTGGTAAAAAATCTTTGTCCCAGCATAATTTATATGGCCAATATCCCACGATTTCCTCATCCCTTGCTAATAAGTTGTAGCCAAGTTTTGCAGAATATTGTCCACTTTTAGCAGCACACCATATGATTTCATCTTGGTCATCACAGAGGGTAATATGTCTCTCTCCTATAATATTATCCCATTGTTCCTTTTGAACCTCATCCATCCCACAATTATCAATTGCTTTCCAGCACCATTGCTCACCCATCGGTCTATCCCTCTTCTCCATATAGTCTCGAACTTTATCTCCCCAAGTGTTTTTCAAAGTCCTAATAAGATCAATTAAGTTATTGTCAGCAGCTAATACCGACAGCCCATTCTAGGAGTCCTCCCAAAAAGCAACGCCTCTACCATCACCAATCTGCCATGTTAGATGATTACACACCACTGGCCTGCATTCTAAAATAAAGTTCTAGATAGCAGACCCCTTTGGAGGATCCCTTATAGTAAAGATACATTTGAAGTCCATTGAGTCCAAATATTTACTTTTCAGAATCCGCACCCATAGCTGAGAGGGTTTGGAGTAAATTTCCCATACCAATTTTGCCCCCAAAGCTTTATTAATCAGATGCCACTTTCGGAGACCAGCTCCACCTTTCTTCTTTGATTTCCAGATCGTGTCCCATGCCACTAAAGGAATTTTTGTTTCCTCCTGTCCTCCATTCCAAAAAAACCTTCTCATACGTTGTTCAATATATCTTAGAACCTTTATAGGGATTTTCAAAAAGCTCATAGAAAATATTGGGATGGCCGATATGACTGACTGCAACATAAGAATGCGACCTGCATATGTAATCCACTTCCCTTTCCATCTTTCCATTCTTTTCACACAACTATAAATGAGATCTTTCCAAAGGTTTGCTTTGGATGATCCTTCAAACAGAGGGATTCCCAAATATTTACTTGGTAACACTCCTACCTTCATACCTAGGATTCTGCATATATGATGCTGAACCGGAAGGGTTGTATTGAAGAAAAAAATCTTTGATTTTTCCTAGTTGATAAATTGTCCAGAAGCATTGCTGTAAACTTCCAAACATTCTTTTATTGTTCTTGCTTCTCTCGTGGATGCTTCCCCCATCAGATATGTATCATCCACAAATTGCAGATGTGTGATTGGTCCAAGTCCTCTAGCCACCTCAATGCCTTTCCAATTCCCCGAGGAGCCTCTTGATTTAATTGACCTTCCTAAAACTTTAGCTAAGATAATAAACAAGAAAGGAGATAGAGGATCCCCTTGTCGAATACCTGTATTTGTATCAAAGAAGCCCTGCGGAATTCCATTAACCAGAATGGATAGCCTTGGTGTAGTAATGCAGCTAGCCACCCAATCACACCATCTATTATCAAAGCCAAATTTTTTTAAAACCTTCAAAAGGAAGCTCCTATTGACTTTATCATAAGCTTTCTTTATATCTAATTAAATCATCATTCCAACCTTCTTCCTTTTTTTTTAAAGAATGAATGGTTTCATGCACAACTACTATACCTTCATAGATGGATCTTCTTGGTGCAAACCCACTTTGCTCCTCCGAGATGACTGTTGGTAGCATCCCTTTCAATCTATTGGCAATTACTTTTGCTATTACTTTATAAACTATGTTACATAGTGCAATTGGCCGAAAGTCATCAAAGGATTCCTTTCTCCCTTTCTTTGGAATAAGACATAAAAAGGTGTTATTGAAATCCCTAAACACTGTTCCTTTTAGTCTTGAATCTTCTACCACTGCATGCAGATCTTTGCCTATAATATGCCAAGCTTTTTGGAAAAACAAGGTTGGAAATCCATCTGGGCCTGGGGCCTTATCACTCCCTAGATTAAATAGAGCCACCTTAACCTCTTTCTCTGAGATGGGTTTCATTAGCAACTGATTTTGTTCCTCTGAAATTACTGCGGGGATAACATTTAAATCAGGATCCTCAGTCAATTCCCGGTCCTCATGATTGAAGATGGAGGAGAAGAAGTGAACAACTTTAGCATTAATCAGCTCTTGGTCATTTACCTCATTTCCATGGTGATCCTTGATGGAGAAAATTTTATAGAGGGATCTCCTGCCTTTAACTGAGTTATGAAAGAATTTTGTATTCCCGTCCCCTTCTTTTAACCATAGTTCTCTAGATTTTTGCCTCCAGTATATTTCTTCCCTCTCCAAAACTTCATTATATTGTTCCTTAAATATTTTTTCCTATTCAAATAATTCAATATCCATGCCCCCTTTCATGGTTAATTCATTAACCTTTTCTAATTCCATTTCCAGTCTGAATTTTTCATCAAAAATATTTTTGAACACTTCCCGGTTCCACACTTTGAGACACTCTTTTAGGAGTTGTAATTTCTTAAAAAAATGAAAAGTTGTATTACCTGATCTCTTAGGTGCATTGTTCCACCAGTGGGCAATAAGATCCATAAATCCCTATTTTCGAAACCACATCTTCTCAAACTTGAAGAGTGCTCTAATAGGAGTGGTATCATTAGCAATTCACAGGGTTATTGGGAAATGATTAGAACCAGTTATTGACAAGATCTCTGCCTGACAAATCCAATTAGTATCCATCCATTCTCCACCCAAGAGATATTTGTGCAATTTTTTAGCTATATTTGAAAACCCCATTCTTCTGTTGGTCCATGTAAATACACCATTATTGAACTGCACATCTTGGAGTTCATTACTCATAATAAAATCTGCAAAATACTTCTGACTTTGGCTAATCCACCCTTTACCACCTAATTTCTCCATTGGAGAGGTGATTGCATTAACATCCCCTCCCACGAAAAACAGGCTATCCTTTATTCGCTTGCATATTATAGAAAGGGAGTTCCAAAGTTGTAGCTTCAAAATCTGGATGCAAGGTCCATAAACATTAATAACATAAAACTTCATCCTTAGCTGAAAGGAAGTAACCACCAACATCTGCCAAGAATTACCTTCCTCCACTAAGGTCACATTCATCACTGACTCTTTCCATAAAACACCCATTCCATCTGAGGCGCCATTTGCCTCTGTGAACAAGCATCCCCATTTACTGAATTTCCTAGTAAACTATAATTTTCCTAACCCACTGAGCTTTGTTTCTTGCAATAGTACTAAATTTGGTTGGGTTTGATCAAGACATCGCTTGATCAAATGCCTCTTGTCAGGGGCATTACAGCCCCTGACATTCCACAAAAGCAACTTCATTGCTTCCGGGAAGAGGGATACCCTCTTTCCCATCTCAACAGCTTTCCCTAGTCTGCCGCATTACCAGCCATTTCTAATTTAGCCTGTGCAGATTTAGGTCCCCTCTTCTGTTTGACCTTTACTTTTGGCTGTTTCACCTGTGAGGGGGTTTGTTGAATGGTTCTTTCTTCAATTATGTCCTCTTGATCTTGCAGTCCCAACTCTTCATGATTATCCTCCTCTCCTAGTGACTCATAATCTGACTCTGATTCCCATCCACTATTCACATTTTCATCATTCAGTGACGAATCTAAGTTTCTAATTGGGGATATCTGAATATCTCAGCATTCATCAATAACTACATTCCCCGTTGTTGATGAATTCGGCCTGCATACATTATAGGTGTCATTCAAAACTGAATCAGGTTTATAGCCTCTATCTATGTCCTTCTCTCTATATCTCCTCGGGGTGATCTTGATTTCCCCTGGTTCCATAGTATCTGGGATAAAATTGGAGTCCTGTTCATTTCTTACCTCTCTTTGTGGCATCTCATTGTCTTCCAAAGGGGTTTCCTTTACCCTTTGGGTAGAATCTGAGCCATATGAACTTTCAGCTTGTAGAGTTGAATCTGCTTGATTGAGTCCATTTGCATTTATCATTGCATCTGTTTCCTTCTGCAATAGCATGCCCGATCCTGCATTGTCTCCTCTACCCATAATCATTTCTTCCTCATATATCATTGACCATTCTGGAAGTCTGTTTTTCTTTGCTTCCATCCCCTTGATCCAATCCAAGTTTCGATTGACCTCCAACCCTTTCATTTTCAGGGGATCTTCCGCCTCCTCCCTGTCATTTGTATTTTTTTCAGTTTCAATCTTTAACCGCCATTCCCCATGTGCTGATCCCAACACCACATACTCTGGGATCTTATAGCAGTCCTGAATTTTCACAAGGATTTTGGAATATGTGTGGAAGTCATTCTTATCCACTGCCTCTTCAGAATAGATAAAATTTCCTATGCAGTTTCCTATGGCTGTAAGGGTAGCATCATCCTTATATTCCCAAGGTAGATTTATTAACTTTAACCATATTTTTTTTTTTTTTTTACTTTTGTCACCTTTGGATTAAAGTTTGGCTTCCAATCACATATATACAGACTTTTATTGTCTATCATGTAAGGTCCCCCTTTCATGAGCCATTCCTTGTCCATTTTTGTGGGGCATAAAATCATTAAGAATTCATTAGCTAGGGTTTTAATTTCAAAATGATCTCCCCATTTGGATCTTATCCACCTTTGTATTTTTTCAATAGAAGGCCAAGGCCCTAGCCATTTCATGAAGAAAGCTCTTTTAGTTAACTGATCTACAATATCTTTCCAATGATCATTGTTAATTAGGAGCGATGAGGCTCTTACCATTCAGAGTTCATCGTCCACAAAGTTTGAGCAGTTGCCATTAATCTGGACTTCTAATTTTTTGGAATCCGTCTTATTGTCTTTTGGGCGCCAGAACTTATTTTCAATCTGGTTGAAGTTTAGAGGCTCGGGGTTAATCCTTTTCTGCCGCATCTGCCTTAACGACTCCCAATTATTCTCCCATCTCCCACCATCCCTGTCGAAACTATTCATCTCCCCTCTATAATAACCTGATTTGTTACTGTTTGGGAGTTTGGCTTCTATGTTAAAACATTGCATTCGATGCCGACTGTAGGGCCATTTGTCCTTGGTGTTGTCATTGATCCAGGGAGGACCCATCCGTCTGTTGTTCCATTGTGAGACTCTCTGATCTGCTTCTACAAGTCCCTGTACCTGGTAGGGTCACCATGGTCGTCATCGACCATTGTAGCCATTGAAGCTCTCGGGAGCCATTCCCTATTCGTAAATTTATGAACAGTAGTAGGACGATGTTATTTTTATTGGGAAAAACAACTACAGATGCTACATGATTTTTTCCACGTCACCTTATGCGTGTGCTTTGGCAGCCATTCTTGCTACACCACACACACAAATTAACATTAACTACACGTGCGAATCCTTCATTTCGCTAGCGCCTGTGGTGGACAAGAGGTGGAGGGAGACTTAAGCGCTGTGGCGACCCATTCAAGACCAAAATCTTTAGACCCAAACAGGGGCCTCAGCCATTTTATCTACAAGTCCCCTACTGATAAAATATTTCTAGGAGTGTTCCAATGGGATGGTGTAAATAATCATCTGGTGATAGATTGTTGCAACTCTAGCACCAATGAAAGGACCAACCTAGGAAACCCACTGCACTTATAATTACATCACACAAAGTTGCATAAAAGACATATTTATAAGCTGCATCTCCTACAGTCAGTTGAGTGACTTGGTGTATATGACAAACAACAAATCTGATTTTCAGAACAAACATATAAGCATAGATCAGATTTCCTGCAGTTGGTGGTCAAAGACACTAGAGGTTGGAGACAAAACAAAGCATACCAAGATTCCCATAGTAGAAAATGAAGATAATAACAAATCTGGTTCTCAACAGAGTAAGGTAAGACAAACATAAATCAGATTTTCAAATCGGATTGTCTTTAGACTTGGCTTCATTGGCGGTGGGAGACAAGAATCTTCAATGGGTTAGAAGAAATTAGGTTTAGTTTCAACACTCCCCTTAATTTTGACCATATATTTTTTAGTAAAACTATTGTTACATCATACAAATTCTAATATTTTCTCTACAAACAACTCCTTTACCAAGGGTTTTGTAAATATATCTGCATATTGATCTTTTAATTGCAAAAATCCATACAAATTTCATTTCCATTTACTAATTCTCGAATGAAATGATACCTAGTATTAATATGCTTACTTTTCTTATTAAAAATATGATTCTTTGCTAATGCAATGGCATATTTGATGTCACAATAAATCTGAGTCATCTTTTCCTATTCATGTTGCAACTCAGTCGAAATACTTCTCATCCATACAGTCTGATAAGCTATTGCTGTCATTGCAACATATTCTGCCTCAGTCGATGATAAAGTCACAGTGGGCTGCTTCTTTGAGGTCCATGCTACTGCACCCAATCCAAAACTAAACACATACCTAGATGTGCTCCTATCATTAGCACTGCTTGCAAAATCACTATCAGAATATCCAATCAATTTAAAATCTGAAACAAATGTATAAAAAATACCAAAATTTGTTGTTTCGACAATATATCTTAAGGTTCTTTTTCCAGCTTGCCAGTGGGTACTCATAGAAGACTCCATAAATCTGGATATTAAACTTATAGAAAACATTATGCCAAGGCTTGATGTTGTCAAATACATGAGACTTCCAGCCAAACGCTTATATAAAGTCGAGTCAACATTTGACCCTTGATCTTTCTTCCTAAATTTTGTACCAGTTGCAATTGGTTTTATGGCTGGCTTACATTTTTGCATCTTAAACCTTATCAAAATATCTTTTGCATACTTAGTTTAAAATATAAATGTACCATCTTCAAATTGAGTAAATTCAATACCACAAAAATACTTCATCAATCCTAAATCAGTCATATCAAACTCTATTTTCATGGAAGTCTTAAAGTCATCTATAGAGAAATCTCCGACAAACATCAAATCATCAACATACAAGCAAACTATCAAAAAATTTCCTTCTTGATTTACCTTTGTATACAAGGTTGGCTCACTTGGACTCCTATTGAATCCTCTGCTATTCAAATATTCATCAATTCTAGTATACCATACTCTTGGAGCTTGTTTCAATCCATACAATGTCTTATTTAACTTGTAGACCTTATCTTCTTGTCCTTCAATTTCGTATCCCGAAGGTTGTTTCACATAAAACTCTTTTTCCAAAAATCCATTTAAAAAATGCAAAATTTACATCCATTTGATGCATTTTCCATTTATTTTGTGTTGGAATAGCCAACACCATTCTCACAATGTCAAATCTTGCAACTGGTACAAAACTTTCACCATAATCAATTCCAGAATGACTGAACCCCTAAACTACAAGTCTTGCTTTATGCTTCTCAACCTTACCTCCAACATTTAGCTTAGTTTTATAAATCCATTTAACACCTATACTATTTTGACCTTTAGGTAAAGCTACAAGATTCCATGTGTTATTACCTAATTAAGTTCATTATTTTACATGGACTTCCACACAATATGAGATTTTTGTTGATTATTATACCTGAGATTTTTGTTGATTATTATACCTAATTTGTGTGTTTGTTGATTAGTATAGATTGAGAAAGTACTTTTCTTTTTTCCTTTTTTGGGTGGGGGCAGCAAAGTAGTGATTTCAGTTTTTCAATTGGCCTAGATTAACATGAAGAAAGTATTGTAATAGTAAAATGATAAGTCAAATGTGCTGAAATAAATAGGCAGGGTTGATTGTGCTGAAATTAGCACAGATCGCTTGCATGGTCGGTACTGAATCATGACCCACTGGGGAAATATCTATTTAAAAACAAAAAGTTTAAAAAAGAGTGTGTCGACAAAATATTGGGGCTGTCCACTTCTCGCCCGAGGTGACGGGGAAAGGGAAAGGGAAAGGTAATCTGTAAAGAAATGCAAATACAATGGCATTCAAGTGCATATTCCCCCTCTTTCTCATTCATGATTTAGAAGATTTGAAATGGATCCTTCCAAGTGTTCTAAATTGAACTTTCACCTCAAATGGGTACCCTCAAACTTATGTTATCGCTTTTGGCGTGGTGGAATAAAGAATTGCGAGTGGTTGATTAAATAGTCGTGGAAATGATGGCAGGGTAAGCTGGTGGGTATGCTTACATTTTTGTTATATTAATAAGAATCACCATACAAGTTGTGGAGAAAAAATAATAAGAATTAGGTTCATTTTTAAAGCTGCTTGTGTTCTTTTGTCACATTGTTCTTTGCTGGAATCTGGGAGTCAGTCAAAAACATAAAAATTCATTCCTCTGAAACCTTGAGTTGCTCAGAGCTAGCAGACAAATGTAGATGCTGCAAGTGCAGACTGCTGTGATAGCATTTTACTCCCAGGTTGAACCAGGTGTTCCAGCAATTTAAGGCAAAACTCCTCTGGCACACTCGTAACATTACAATCTCAAGTGTTCATCTTCACCAAATGCCAGATCTACCAGTACTATTTACTTATTTATAAACACTGAGTGCAAGGCTTGCCAAATAGAGACAATTGCTAATCGCTGGTTTATCTATTTTCCCAGGTATCCTCTGTTGTGCGTGCTTCTTCAAATTCTTCCATAATTTGTTTCTACGCACCCATCCCTCTCCTCTCTTCCCTACCATTGCCTATAATGCCCAGCCACGCAAGCAGCGCCCCTTGGTTTATACACTGTCCCCGCAATTTCTCTTCCTTATCCTGTTTTAAGCCTCCACAATGAATGCGTCCTTTCATATTTCTGCATCCCATCTCTTATTGCACACCTGAGGACCACCTTTTTAATCATCTTTGAGATGTAAAATTGGTAGATGGATAGTACTTAAAAAGGTGTATAAGGAAAGAACTGGTAATTTTTACAACAAAGGGATGGTGGAAAATGAATGACATTTTATCAAAGAATGTGCGGTATAAAAAGATATATGTTGTCATTATGAAAACAGCTTAAAGTTGAACAGTCTGAATGAGCTTTTTGAAAAGGCAAGATTACACAAAACAACAACTTTCTTACTCCAGATCCACAACAAAAAGGTCAATATGGAGAAGATTCAACATGCAGATTAATTTGTTTTCTCTTAGATTCTTAGACGCCTAGTCTCGTGAATATCATTAAAATTCCTTCCTTCATTCATTCATCTGACGTTTAGGTGTCCCCTGTGACTGAGTCTGCCTGAAGTATGCGTTGTCAACCTTTGAAAAAAAACCAAAAACTTTTTCCATTATGTGTTGATAGGTGTCTAGCCAATTGCATATGTTTGGACGTTTCTTGAGCCCTTCCACGTGTAATACAATGGCATTAAAATTTGGGCATAGCCATGGATTTTATGAAACCTTATATTCTTTAGGCATTCTGTCAAACAATTCACCATCCTTAAACTACGCTTCCACATTCAGCATACATGTCTAGAGCTGCAGCCATAACATTTGATAAACTTCTTTTATGCTTTGATGGATCAGATAACCAAAAAAAAATAGTCAGCTTTTGGGCTGAAAGAGGCTAGAGATGCATACTGCAAATTCAGGTGAGATAGTCAACAAATCAAAATTTAAACAAATTAAAACAAATTTTTTTTAGGTGGTGCTGATCACCACTTCGCCCGGGTGCTATTGCACCAATTGCATTTCATATAAAAGGTTGGGATGTTCAAATCTATTCAAAACTTGACTGGCTAAGGAAATAAAGGGGGATATATTTTAAGTTGAAACAATATTGTTGCAATATATCTTATATCCATTAACCTTTCAATTTGACAATTTATGCATATAATAATTTTAAATATGGAAGTTGTGCACAGAAAAGCCTCCTAATTAGAATTGCATAACGAAATGGTGTGTTGCTTCTCTAACAAAATTGATGTTTCAATCTAGTAAATTAATTGAAGAGTCGCATAAATCTAAGCTGTAGACACCTAAAAATGGTTCAATGCTTGTGTCCCCTTTTTAACATGTCTTCTATATTATGTGTTTGATATTTCTCATTCACTCATATTGTGTCATTCTTCCATGTCATCAATTACTAACATTTCTCTTATTTTGGCCGAATTGATCATCTTCCTAAATCAATCCAAGATTCTTCCAAACTCAAATCAATGTCTTATCAATCTCTTACAATCAATCCTTTGGCATTGTCCAAGTTCATCAATGCCTCATCATCATTTAATTCCTCCAATAGCATTGTCAAAGTGCATCAATGTTATTTCATCATCAATCATCATTTTGAGAGCATTGTCAAAGTTTATCGATTCCTCGCTGTCACTTTCACATTTCAGGAGCATTGTCCAAGTTCATCGATGTCTTCTTATCTTTATTTTTCCTTTGGCGTCATCCAAGTTCATTGATGCCATTATATCATTTTCAATCATTATTGTGAGAGCATTGTCAAAGTTCATCGATGCCTCATGATTTCATAAATTATTCTAGAATCATCAAAATTAATCCTAATCCTTATCAATATCATCAAAATCTATTCAATTGCACATTAATGCCTTCGATTTGGCCAATAACCCTCTAATTTGTCCTCTTGGGATGAATACCCATAGTTTATCCCTATGTACTAATCAAATAAATAAATTGACTTTATTTATTCCCTTTCCTAATGTCTCTCTAAATTAATTAATTTCTCATCTTTGTCTTACATTGAACTCTTACATTCCCTCCCTTAATCGTGCTTCTCATCTTTTGAATTATCGGATTTTCCTAATTCCTAAACTCCTAATTTGAGGGAATAATGAGTTTTTAAATTCAAAAATTGGACTCTTACATTCCCTCCCTTAATTGTGCTTCATATCCCTATTAAGGTGCTTCTTGATTTCTTCCATATTTCCTTATTCAATTAATCCCTTAATTGTGCTTCATTTCCTATTAATTAGCTCCATGTGCTCTTACACCTTTCCTTATTCATTTTCCTCTAGTTATGCTTCCAATTTTCTATTAATTTTCTTCCATCCTTCTTCTTCCATTTCCCCTCCATTATGCATTGATTTACGCATTCTAATTCTTCAATTGTCTCTCATTTCTATAAATTGAGATGTAATTCTCTCTTTCAAATTTAGAACCAGTATCTCCTAGTATTCTTGCTTTCAACTTTGTATTTTCAACACTTGTGTAATTTTTTCATTGGCAAAAGAGCAACATAATCTACTCTATGGAGAAGAAAGGAGAACATGGGAGTTACATTTGAAGGGAGTTTTTATGTGTTTTCATTCTTTATATTTATGCTCTTATTTCAAATGGCTTTTATGATAGATTAGATAGGTTTGCATATTGTTCAGGGTTTTGTGGTTACCTAGATATGCTTCTTCTGCCTTTTTCTAGTCTTACATTTGGTGATCCTGACGTGAACATGCTAAAAATCTGATAAAGTTGTTTGCATACAGGTTTTCTTTGTTGTTTTGTTGTTGCATGTAGGTTTTCAATGATTTGATCATATCTCCTAAACGGCTTGGAATCTATTTATGAAATTTTTATTGCAGGTTGGGGATGGTATCAGGAGCCTACAATCCGAAAATCAGATTTTTCTTATTAATTTTGTGTGATTAATTGTGTTTTTATGATTTTTCATAAAAACTTAATTTTGGGCGCAAATTAGTGAATTTCTCTAAAAAATTTACATTTCTAGAAAGCTCTTCAAAATCTAAATTGGATCTATTCTCTGAGTTTTTGATTTTCATGACAAATAATGACCAAACTAAATACATCTTTTAAAACTGGTATGTTTTGAAAAATAGAGTCCCTAGGACACAAATTAAGGAATTTTTTTAAAATTCTTACATTTTTGGAAAGCTCATTGATTTTTAAGAGTTGATCAAAAGATGGAAGGATGCCTCCAAAATAGGAATGAAAGAGTGTCCATATGGTAAATGATCCATCTCACCAAAATGCATAGGTACCCAACCACTACATGCGCCTAGTACATAGGAACAAATATTGAATACATAGCTCGATCCATCGAACCAAGGAAGCATTAGAACCAACAAGAGATACCCACCATAATGCTGAGTAGGGAGAGGCATGGCAGGTACACTGAAATAGACTGCCAAGAACAACTGCATGTCGAAGAACTAAGAACATGGAAAGTGCAGAAGAAAGTACAAACACATATAAAGGACAGTGTCATGGAAGGATCACTCTTTTGACACACATCATGAGACTAATGTCATGGAAGGAATAATTGTTGGAACTATATTGAGATGATGTACTGAAAGGGGAGGGGTGAATCTTCTTTCAGTTTTAATTTCATAATCCAACTTTTCAAGCCATGATTTCCTCGGAACTACAACTTGTATGTAAGTGAAATCCGTATCCACCATAAAACATATCTCTTCTCTGTATTCCTCTATCAGACTCTCTGGAATTCTGTTCCTAGCTTGTAGCATTTCCCTAATTGGCTTTGAAATACTCATGCATTACATTGTCAAAGTCTGTACCAAGTGATTCTATGAATTCACTTATTTGCATGGTAATCGGTCTACTTGTGTCCCATGCTACTTTTCCTATGGAAGGAAAATACTCTTCAAAGTAAAAGAATATACACATTATTAGGGAACCAAACTTACATGTGTTTGTCCTTGAAGACCTTATTGTGCACATGTTCTCCTCAAATTGATGTAATAGGATCTCTGCCAGATCCATCTTCTTCCCCTGTTTGATAATCTTATATGCTGTGCTCATGGTAGTGCTAGAAATGTTGTTCATTCTGCTTGCCTGGAATATCTTGTATCCAACCACACATGCTCCAAATTTCAGCTTTGTGTCGGTTATGGTGTTTACTTTTAGTGCCCTCTTGTCTGATTTTGCACCGGTTAACCTTTCCACTTCTGCAAGAGATGGATGTTTGTGAGCCTGAGGTTTGTCGATTGTTGGATAACCAGTCACGATGTGTATAACATCATTTGTTATAGCCTTAGGTTTTTTCAGCCATAGAGCGTTGTCGTGGATTCTACTTAGAACAATTTTGATCCACTCTGTTTTGAAAACCTTGGGAAAATGCAGTGCATTTGTCAGTCCCTTAACTTCCAAGTGTTTATGCTCTTCTTTGAGCTTTCCAACATCATCACAAAGCACCCTATAGGCGTTGTCAAGGTCTAGATCTCCTATCTCTGAGATCTTGTAGTGAATGTAGGACCTTACGTCCTCTACTAGCAAAACCCTAGGTGGGATTCAGGAGAATGCTCCGGAATCGTCAGGTTGGGAAGCTATTTCAGGGTGTAGTTTATACTTAGGTTTAGCACACGCTTCTCTATTGACAAGTCTGAAAGGTTTCTTCTTGTCAACCTTTATTTTCTCTACCCTAGAAGTTGATGCCATCGTATTTGAAATTTAGGGCTTTTCGTAAATCAAAATAGTGCTATCGGTGAGTGGATTAACTTATTGAATGTCTGTGATTGCCTTTGAATATGAATGCTTAGTGATTGACTTCTACTGGGTCGCTTCTCAAATTGCTCTTAAATCGCTCTGCTTTGCTCAAAAATTGCGGGTGCGAAAATGATCTTACCCATCGGGCTTTTATACCTTTTTGTGCCCTAAGTTGTCATAAATGCTTACCAACTCGTCGGTTTATGAAGACTGCTTTTGTCAGGTTAGTTCTGAAAATTGTGTCGCCGGTAATGCTTGTGGTCGCATTACAACAAATAATTTATAATGTAGTGCGAGTACAGACAGACATAAAATGTGCAAGATCCAGAGCATGCAACCTATGACACTTTATCTCAGTGCGTTTGCAAAAAATAAATGTTATAGAAATAGATGTCTACAATACTCAGGAATGACAAAAAGCTATAAGAACATGAGTAACAACTAAAAATGAGTCATCACATGCAAGGAAAATGATCCTAGGACCTGAAACATCCAAGATAATCACCAGATTGCAAAACTGCAAAAATTGAATAAAATGTACCTTGAACAGTTTTGAAAGTTAGACCAGTACCAAAGTAAAGAGCATAGAACCAACTTTCCAATGATATGCGAAAGTCAGAAAACAGAGTCTGAATGAGCAAGATATAGCTCCTAGAGTGCAAAAAGGAACCCTGACTTTGATTGGCAAAAAAATGTGCAAAACAGTAAAATAAAGAAACCAAACTTACAAAAAAATCTCAGTCTCAGAACCGGCTTTCTAACGATATCTCGTTTGCCAAAAAATGCTTGTGTTTTCTCAAGATATGAGAAAAAAAACTGAAGACTGCTCCAAAACAAAAAGAGTCCCAAGAAATCTTGACTAAAGTTGGTGAAGCTCGACTAAATTTGGTGATGCTGCTAAATATGGCGGGACTGCCAAAATTTTGGCCAAAATTGGTGGAGGTCCTAAGGAAAAATTAATTTTTTTTCCACCGCCTCGAAAAACATGCCTAGAAAAAGGGTTGTACAACATTGTTTTGCCTCTAAATGCAACTGTGTCCAAATTGGACGTGCCTTATATGAAAATAAGTGTTTTTGGGCCTTTTGAGCGCAACTGCGAGGTTCATTTGAGCCCAAAGTGCTCCAAAAACAAATTCCCCCCAAATCCACAAAAATCTGAAACAAAAAAAACTCTTAAAAACACAGATCTGAAGAACAAGGCCAAATCTTTCATGAAGAGAACAAGTGCATGAAGATCTGGAGCTATGATACCATATTGGAGTTGATGAAAAATTAAACCTACAACTCCCAAGAATCACCTACATGCAAACCAATCACAGAAAGAGAGAAGAAAACACTATGGAGGCCACAAATAACATATTAATGAAAGAAGAAACATATTGAGCAAACAATGGAGAGAAAACCCTCAATACGATATCATCCTTAGATAATGAATAATTACAAAGAGATCAAAACTTATTAAGATGATCAAAACCCTAAAAGGGAAAAACCTAGGTTGCATGATAATAATTAATAAAAGAAATAATTATTATATGCCTAAAGTTTAGCTTAATTAAACTAGAGATAATAAGTGACTTATAATGAAATCAAAATGATTTAATTAATAAGTGAACTAACTTATTACTCTAACAATTATCACATACATGAATATGCTATTATATTATCACCCTTATGTTCCATGTTACATCATAAACTTCCCGGTGATGAATTATAGACATTTTTATTGATGGATTATTGGTACCTCTTAGAGATAATATATATGGATAACTTTTCTTCTTATATGCACATATGTGTTTATATCTAGAAGGAAATATGCAACAAGTCCTAATCTATTTAATGAGGATAACATTTCAAGTTTTTAAATCTAAAGAAAATTTAAAAAAGTTTTGGCATGTAAAGAACACTTAAATAAAATTAGAATATAATAAATAAAAATAAAATAAAAGGAATAATCAAAATGGAAAGTAACACTTATGTATGTCAAGAATGAAAGGAAACATGCAACCACATAATGACAATTTCCACAAAACCCAAAAGAGAAATCCATGCAATTAAGTATTCAAAATCCACATACAAGATAATAGACAACATACCCATCAAAAGATGAAATAAGATCTACCCAAGGAGAAACATCAAGAGGGACAAAACTAGCCCCGAAAAACACCTATGATTCATGTATTGTTCAATAGTAAACATTACAATACATCGTCAGGGCCTCCATGAACACCTCCAAAACATCAAGCCTCTCTAATGCATCCTCCATGTGTCCAAGCACAGATGCATACATCCCATGCCATGCTTCACATATCAACTCTTCAAAAGGAGACTCAAAACCCAAACTAGCCAACCTTAGACAACTACCCTTTTGTTTTCTTTAATATAAATAATCTCACACAAAACCACCAAGAGGTATTATGCAAAACCATGTGACTAATACCATGAGATTACTAAACCATTGACCCCACAATTTATATTGAGTACTTTATTAAATAACTTTCCCCACTATTGAATAAATATATAATTACAGTCTACATTCAACATATAAAGTGGCCCCAAGAATGTTAACTTACAGTGATGAACATACTTCTAAGGCCCCCTAGGTGCACCAAAAACATATAAATAAATTAAACATCATAAACATTATGCAAGGTGCACAACACTTAATTCCTAACAAAGAAAACATTACAAGAAAAAAATATAGTCTTCAAAGAATTGAATATAATGTATTTGCAAACACATAATATCAAACATCAAGCACTCCCCTTGTAGCATCTCTCCATTGATCACGAGTCTCTTTTATAAATGGAAATAGTATTACCCTTAGAAATTTGCAAGCACAATATTAGACTGAAAAAAGAAAAGCTCATGAAGTGTGGTTAAAGAGAAATGGAGGGAGAGGTTTAAATTTATAGATTTGGAGGGAGATAGATGGACAATGGAGTTTGAATTCAACCCATAAAGGATGGATGACTAGGACTGCGTAGGAGAAAATTGGTCAAAGGTAGGAGGAGAGTGGAGGAGAGGCTAGAAGAAATCCGGAGATAAGTGATAGAGTCTATAAGAGAGTGAGGAGGTGAGTGGAAAAAGAGGAATACATAATTAAAATTATTCATTTATATGAGCAAAGAAGGAGTAACTGTTACTCACCTTTTTGACTGAAAGGGGAACGTAAATGGTGAATAAATTTGACTATAGAGGAAATGCCAAATAACTATAAAATTATTTAAACATGAAAGATAGGAAGAAATAAGGAAAAAGGGGTGAATTAATTATTTAATTAACATGAGAAAATGATAAATTAATTAAATAATAATGATTATTTAATTAATAAGTGAGAGAACCAATAATTAGCAAGGTCACTAAATAGTGATAAAATATTTTATTGATTACGAGGGAGGGGATGATGAAGGACCATTGGATGATTAAGATTGATTGAACACATTTATGATTAATTAAGAAAAGATCAAGGTTGATAAAGAAATGATGATGAAAATTGATTGCAGGGAATGAATAGAAGGGGGACCAATTTTTGATGTCTTTAATATCCATATTTAGTGTAATTTTATATTATAATTTTTATGGCAAGTAAAATTTATCCAAATCAAACAAATCATGCTTTTACCCCTTCAAATATATTATACACTACTTAATATTTACATTTGAACCTACCATTACCACACGACTTTATAATACTATAACATATCCATTTAACTTCATTTAATATTGAAAATTAATATACGATATGAAATACAATTTATCTTTTAACTAAAGAAAGATTTCAAATATAATAATTTAAAACATATTTTTTTACCATATATTTTAAAGAATGCCTATTAAAAATCACTATTATTTCTCTTTCAAATATTTTACAATACCATATACTAATCACTACATACAACTTCAATGAATGAATGAGATTTTTAATAATGAGGCCAAATAGTCAATCAAACCCATGGGTACCCTGTAACACAAGATACCAAAAGGAAATAATCACCACCACAACTATTTGGGGGAGAGGACCAAGTAGCTCAATGCGTTTCAATAGTTATTATAGCACTTGTTGATTAATACCCAATATTTTTACCAATAGTTGTGACTTTGAAGTTGTTTAGTGTTGATGATGGCTACCCATAATTAAATGAAATGTATTTCTTAGATCTAAAAAGCAACAAATCATGTCATGCAAAATGATGCAAAATCAATGCATTGATAAAATATGATGTAGTGCACAATTATTGTTCTACTTTTTCATTAGATCTTTTGAAAACCTTGATTGAAACTCTTGAATATGACATCATATTTGATAATATGGTCCTACAACATTAATTATAAGCAAAAACTTCTAGAATACCAAACTATAAATCATCAAACCCTAACTACAAAACCTACTTAATAGAAATATCTAAGGGCCAGTTTGGTAGCAGGAATTGGACTGGAATTGGCATTATCTAATTCTAGATAATGCCAAATTCCATGTTTGGGTCCTTGGAAAAAAATGGAATTGGAATTCCGAAATTCTCATTTTGCCCCCAAAATGGGAATATCATCTTCCACCTAAATAGGTGGAATTGGAATTTCGAATTCCAATTCCAATTTTTACAAAAGCAAATTTAATATTTTGTGGGATCCGTAACTATAAAGATGTATATTATATTGCTATAAGGATGTATATATATACATGTGTGTATATACACACATGTGTATATATACACGTGCATGTATATATACATACATGTATGGTGTGTGTATACATGTGTATATGTCTATATATGTATGTGTGTATATACACAAATGTGTGTATGTGTGTATATATACACAAATGTGTGTATGTGTGTATACATGGATACACACTTGTATGTGTATATACACACGTGTGTATACACACACATGTATGTGTGTGTATATGTGTGTATACACACATGTGTATGTGTGTATATGTGTATACATGTGTATATACACATACACATGTATATATATACACATGTATATATACATGTGTATATACACACACATGTATGTATGTATATATACACATGTGTGCATGTGTGTATATATACACACCATATTCAAAGAAATTAAAAAATAAAAAATTAAAATTCCTTATGCATCTTCTCATTCATCTTCCGAGTGAACCAAACGGGTCAGACCATATTCCGGATTTCATTTTGAAGATAAGCATCTCCTTGAATATGCAGCATCTCCCTGAATTGGCCATATCTAGGATATGGTATTCCTGCTGCCAAACAGGCCCTAAAGGTGACTCAGAACGTGGCAATACCCAAGCCCTGAAATCCATGCAAAAGGATGAGGGTCGATTAAAGGTAGATCTCTAAATAACCAAAAACATGTTCGATATGAAGCAAAAATGGATCAGCTTTTTTGCCAAATGTATTTTGGCATTGATATTAAAAATCTGCCTTATCCCCATCTTCTTATTTATTCAATCAGGCCACGGGTTTATGCCACATCGGATGAGCTACGAATCTCGTCCGGTTGTCCGTAATCTTCTTCGACGATATTGAGCGAGGTTTAATTAAACAGAGACTAAAATTTCAGCTGTCTCGACATTGTTAAGAGAGAGCAAGTCTTTGGTGCTTCTGCAATCACAATGGCTGCCAGTGTAGCCCAATTCTCAGCGACCACAACGATACCCACCAAAAATTGTAATCTTTCTAAGCCCTTATCAAGGGTAGTATGTCAAGGTCGCGCATTGAGTTCTGAAGCTGCCAGAAGACAAATGTGGAAGAATTTCAGTGGGTTGAGAAGTGGGTCCGAAGTTTCAAGGGATTGTCAATCCATTTCCTCAAGTGGGTGTTTTTGGAGGGGGTCAATTGTGGAGGGCAGAGAGCTGCGAAATTTGGCTGCCAAAAGAGGGGCCGCTTTAGTTGTATATGCAGCAGCGGGGGGCAAAAAGCTGGAAGGGAGGAAGTTGAGAGTGGCTGTTGTGGGAGGAGGACCAGCGGGGGGCAGCACAGCTGAAACATTGGCCAAAGGTGGAGTGGAAACATTTCTGATTGAAAGAAAGCTGGACAATGCCAAACCCTGTGGTGGTGCAATCCCTCTCTGCATGGTAGGTGAGTTTGATCTTCCTTTGGATATAATTGATAGAAGGGTCACTAAAATGAAAATGATTTCCCCTTCCAATGTGGCAGTTGATGTGGGTAGGACCTTGAAAGAGAATGAGTATATTGGGATGGTTAGGAGGGAGGTTTTAGATAATTTTCTTAGGGAAAGAGCAGCTAAAAATGGTGCCACCGTGATTAATGGACTGTTCATGAAAATGGACATTCCTAAGGACAGTGATACTCCCTATGTTTTGCATTATACTTCCTACGATGGGAATGCTGTCCAGGGAAAGCCCTGTATTTTGGAAGTTGATGCTGTCGTGGGTGCAGATGGGGCTAATAGCAGAGTGGCAAAGAACATTGATGCGGGGGACTATGATTATGCCATTGCATTCCAGGAGAGGATTAAGATTTCTGAGGATAAGATGGTTTACTATGAGAATTTGGCAGAAATGTATGTTGGAGATGATGTTTCTCCTGATTTCTATGGGTGGGTGTTCCCTAAATGTGATCATGTGGCAGTGGGGACAGGCACTGTGATTAACAAGCCTGCCATTAAACAGTATCAGTTGGCTACTAGGAACAGGGCTAAGGAGAAAATTGAAGGGGGTAAGATCATAAAGGTAGAAGCACATCCTATTCCTGAGCATCCAAGGCCTAGGAGGGTTAAGGGTAGGGTTGCTTTGGTTGGAGACGCTGCTGGATATGTGACTAAGTGTTCTGGTGAGGGTATATACTTCGCTGCAAAGTCTGGAAGGATGTGTGGAGAGGCTATAATTGAAGGATCTGAAAATGGCGCTAGGATGATTGATGAATCTGTTTTGAGAAGGTATCTTAAAAAGTGGGATAAGCAGTATTGGCCTACTTACAAAGTTTTGGACATTCTTCAGAAGGTATTCTATAGATCAAACCCCGCTAGAGAGGCCTTTGTGGAGATGTGTGCAGATGATTATGTGCAGAAGATGACTTTTGACAGTTACCTTTACAAAACTGTTGTGCCTGGCAACCCACTTGATGACATTAAACTTCTAATCAACACAATTGGGAGTCTAGTGAGAGCTAATGCTCTGAAAAAAGAAATGAAGAAGCTTTCTGTATAGGAGATAATTTTTTCAAGCTGTTCGGCGTTTGCTTTTTGAAAACATTTTTCTTCTTGTTTGTCATTCACTATCTAGTTCATTTTCAGGATTGGAAATTTGTTCAATATCCTCATTTGTTAAAATGGTCTACCTCCTGTTTATTCTTGTCCATTTGATCTTTTTCTTTTATATTCCAAGCAAAATTATATTTGACAGTAGATACGATACTGAAATTTTTATCATAGAAGGTGTTTTGATCTTGAGCAGAAAATTTATTATAGTCCTTACAAGAAATAGTAATGTGGAAAAAGCAAACCGTTGCTACTTTTCAAGCACATATTAGTTTTTGCCAATTGGTAATGACTCAACCGTGACAGTTGAACTATCCACACGTGTGAATTGTGATATCAGAGAGTATAAACATTGTAGAAATGGAAAGCAACTTGTCATGATTATATACAAGTCAAATAAACCTTATGTAAAAATTCATCTAATAAACTCATTCTGAAAGTTTGATCAAGAAATTCATTCAAGCGGATGACAAGTATGAACCATACCAATCCCTTAGTATTGTTAAGTTGACAAGCGGAAGCCTAATTTTGGTAGACATTTTAAGAATGGGAATTTGGAAGAGAGGGGTTGGGGTATGGTGAGGAAGAACAGGACATTGCAGGTCTTTTGTTTATATTGATGTAATGTATTCATAAGATTTGTAGCTTTCTTCAAAACTTAGATTCTGGCTAAACACAATTGACAAGTTAACTTACATCAAATAAATTATATGGAATCAACTTTTACTGTATCCTTTTAGTATTTAGGTCATAGATTGAGACTACAAATCTTCCAGTGTAGTATTCCACTGACAACATGAAGCAAGCAATGTGATGGCCGTTTCTTTCGGGATGGTGATAAATTAATAAAAGTGGGGCCTTTGATACTTAGTTGAATGGTTATCTTTATGACCAGATGTATTTCACTGTTATGCTCAATGCAATATGAAGTCAGTCAGGCTTAGCTTAATCCAGCATACATGCAATCAGTCCCAATATATAGTCCTTATTAATCGGATATAAAGGATGAACAGCTATTTTATGTAAATCTGCTTGGAGGGCTGTTGTAACAAGCTGGAATTTGGATTTTTAATTATCTATTGCAGGTGCAGAAGCTGCCGAGGGTCATTTAGTTCTGATTTTTTGAATTGGTAAGAAGTGTTTTTCTTTGGAAGTCCTTTCTGGGTACATGACTTGGATCCTGATCCCCGCAAAGAGTCTTATTTCTGTTTTATGCCGTTCCTCATTTGCTAAGGTGCTTGCTATTTCTATTCAACTAAATTTATGTTCAAAATAGAAGCATAGTTTATTGGTTTGTTAAACATGCCCTAACTGCGTTTTCCAAATCTGTATTGTTTTGTGTCTAATATCACATGGAGATCCCTATATAATGAGGATTCTTTTGAGACATCAGTAGTAAAAAAATATCATTAGTAAAAAATTATCAGCTGGCTTTGCGTGTCAGTAAAGATGGGGTCTTTCCAATACATTCAGATACAGAAAATAGAGCATAATCACATTGTGTTTGCAATTGGGAATCTAACTCTTCAGCAATTATCATAACACCAGTTTTGTAACTCCAGCATAAAAGTGATATTGGTGTCATGCACCAGGCAAGGTATATAAGGTATAGCAGCTAGCTTATACACCTGAAACCCTTTTATATAAGAGATACATAAATCCTTGTGAGAAGAGGAAGCATAATGACCTTGGAAGGCGTCTCATAGTGATACAAGGAGATGGTTTTTAAGTTTGTATATCTCAAGACTACGTAATTTCATAAGGTCCTGTTAGCCAGAGCTTGGTCATGAAGTCAAAAATTGAGTAAGGGATATTGCTTGTTGAGGTGGCTTGGCAGCTCCCTTAGTATTTGTTCATTTAGGGTTATGTGCTGATGTTATTGAGGTTTATGTGTGGTCAATTCCAAAGAAGAGATTGTGGGAATTGCATATTATTACACTTTTTAGTGTGCCAGATAGCTCATTTACGTGTGGGCTGGTTTTATTAAATCAAGCTTGAATAAGTTCAAACTATGAGTAGGGTTTGTTCTTTAGTTTTCCTCCTCAAACCTCAACAATTATTCAAGTATTATCAAACATGGCCCCAGCTTATCATAAATTCTTTGCATGTTTTTGAACCAGCTTTCGTTGTTCCTGAGATGAAACTTCAAAATACATGTTCGGCTTGACTTTCCAGGATTACCGCTTTCTCTTGAGGCTTTTATTTTTTGGTTGATACAACCCAGGGGAATTTGTATTATGGGCCTATTAAGTTTTATTAGGCTTGCCCTTAAAGAATTGCATATAAAGAAATTATCATATCCAGGTATCTGAAGGAGACAATAGACATGTGGATAGATAGGTGGTCTAAATCAAGTCGGTTGTAACAATGTAATGTAAATTTAGTATCATCTAATGTCAAATATCTGATGCAAATATTCACAAAACCCTATAAACCATCTGGGCATTTGGTTGCATGCCAGAGGCTTGTAAGCTTGTAACATTGCAGTTTTTGGTCATAGTGGAATGACAGCATAATAACACTTCTTGGTGTTTTCAACACCAGATTTCTCTACGGTATGTATGTGATGAGGCCACTGTTTTATCGAAGATGCATGGAAAAGTCACAATGGTAATTCTACATAGATAAGTGATTAGACTAGATAACACAATTTGCATTATTGAACTAAACATCAATCAACCTAACCAAACTGTAGATCATTTGGTGTCAAAGCCATTCTGTACTTTGAGTGTTAGTTCTGGTGTTACAGGTTGTAGTTGATGACCCTGGCTATGTTGGGAAAAACAAGTGGTGAAACAGGTTGCTAACATTGTGGTCAGAGGCTTACATTAGAAGTTGAAACTGTTGATTCAGAGAAGAGACGACTGAAGAAATGGAAGACATAGCCCAGAAACAAGATCCATAAGCAATATTGCTGAAGTTGGAGGTAGATAATGCAAGCATCTTCCAATCCATTGGGAAGCTTGATAAAATGGAGATCCCGTAGGTGCTTACTGGTAAACCCTCGTTGTCTTTGGAGGCACCTATAGTACATGACAAAGCCAGGTTTGGGCCTCCGAAAGACCATGGAAGAGAGCAGACACAGAACTACTCTACTAGGACCCCAACTCAAACACCATTTAAAGCAAAAGCTAAGGAGGACATCACACCCAGTTAGGTGACAAGTCAATGTAAGAAAGATGATAAATAGCCCATCCTAATGAGTGGTATTTTTCTATTTCCATATCCTAATTGAGGGACAGACATATTTCTTTTGCTTGTTAAAAGCTTTCTAGTCATGCTCTCACTTGGTGAGGAAGGCATATTTTTTATCTGAAGAAGCTCACATCCACGAGTGAGCTGATTTTAAGTAGTTAATCAAATCTTGATTCTGTCTCATTTATTAAAGGAAGAGTGTTCCTTCAAATGTCAGTTTTATTTGGAAAGAGAGGGGGAGAAGGCTTAATAGTGGTGCAACCTAACTTCAGTGGTTGACATGACAATGCAGTTGCCATGCTGGCACAAAACATTATATCACTATGCAGCTAGGGATGTGGACAATCTAAATCTTTTGTTTAGCCATCAATATGACCTGATAAACTCAAGTCATTATCCATTTTGAAGTTTTTCATTTTGGTTAAAAATATGCTTAGACTAAAAGCCAACATATGGAGCACTAGTTGTTGAAGAATTCGAATGGTACATTTTCATCTGGATTTTTTTGTTCATGCACCATCGCATATTTAATAACATAACCTATTTCATTCAACTTGCATGCCACCAGATGTAGTTGACTGACTTGCATACTTGCATGTAAGAGGGTTTTAATATGTTTGAATTGTACTGTAAATAATGTAGTACACTACATCACATGCCTCTAACCACCACACTAACTTTCCACAAATATTGAAGCAATTGCAACTAGAGGCTGTTTAATTGTATTTTGAGTTATTTGGTCCATCAAACTTGTAGAGGCAATGGCAGATTATGAAGGGTTTTGATATTCCTTACCATCATGTCAAATGGCCATTTCACCATTCATTCAGCAGCATCAACTTCCATTGCAAGACTGCCAAGGAGGTAATTTTTATGTTCCAATCATTTTAGAATGGTAGTTAGATATTCACAAAAAAAGGCTTTTAAACTATGCAATCTAACTTCTATTACTAATGGTGGAACAAAAAATGAGTAATTTTACTTTTATTCATAGGTACTCCAACAATTTAGCACTGTGGATAATCTTTTGTTTCAGGTTTTATTACGACTTGCTAAACTAAAGTTATATACATTTTTTTTAATTCTTAGATATGTTTTCATCTAAAGGTCAATTAAATGTTTGTGTAATATGTTGCAAGTTGGATTCACTTTGACTATCTTAAAAGCCCTAACAGTGGATGCTAGAATGCTGAATTAAATGCTTAAGACTCTTGATCCAGAATTTTGTTACATTAGCCTTAGGTACATCTCTTGAATTTATATATTTTCTTTTCTTTTTAGTTTACATCTTTTTATATATTTTCTTTTCTTTTTAGTTTATATCTTTTTATTTATTTGCAAGATATATCTCCAACAATAGGAATGGAATCAACCTTTGCCATTTATATGGTTGTGTTTATGAACACAATTGCATGTGCTCTCTTTTATGTTTTATTACGTATGAAATTTCAAGTCCCTTTATAGTTTAATATAATCATACACCTTTTACATATTTTATTAATACATATATTTGATAACTTTTGTGTTATGAAAATGACAGACTTAAATTTTGCCTCACCATATCTACAAAAATTGGGCATCAAAGTCGAGTTAGGCAGTGATTCATATGTGATGTTTGTTGATCCCTAAGAGGCTTATGCCTAAATAAGGATAGTGGAGAAGTTTCATAGGAGTGGGACCTTGTGCGCCCTGTGAAACAACCTCTGAGATTTGAGAAGCCGACTCTTCGTATTGTTGTTTTTGGGGAAGGGGAATGAAGGGAAAACGAGGAAATGACTAATCTAATGTGACTTGCCAAAGTTTTTAGAACCGTTTGAGCTTCCTTTTAGAAATAACAGGAACAAGAAATCCCATAAGGTTAGGCGCAAAATGTCACTGACTCTTCATTGTTGGAAAAAGAACAAAATGCAAAAGTTAGATGGATATAGTGCAAAATATTTAGATATCTCCGTGAGAAGCACCCATTAAGGCCCACAGGAGTTGTTCTTGTTATCTCACTGAAACAATTATTCCGTGAGAATTTTGCTCATAAAATGACATAGTATAACCCTTGATTCACAAACATTACAGATAGTTGAAATAGTATAAAACACGGTTCAATACCCTGCACATCTATGAAGAACTTATAAAAGCTTGAAAAAAAAAAGATTGCTACGTTCATCTAAAATGACAGAGCTGAAAATTATCAACAAAACCAAAGTAAACACATAGTAGAGGCAAACTAGGCACAATTTGATATGCTTTCCTTTTATTGATTAACTAAATACAAAGTTAAGGTCGGAGAATAAAATTTTAGCTATTTTTGAGTGTTCTACATTTCAGAAGTGGTGAACAAAAGACTTTGGAAAAACTCCGTCTCGAAAGCTTTTTTTTTTTTTTGTGCCCTTGGGCTTATATAGGAAAAAATTCCTTCCAATAATAAAATGCTGCTGTAACTGCAAAGGCGGCTGCAACTACAAAATGCTCCTGCGACTGCAAAGGCAATGACTGATTTTTGGGTCAAATTTGCCTCGAGATACTCTATCGGATGAAAAAATGACAGTTTCCCTATAAGGATGTGGGCCCCACCACTTTTTTGAATGATGCAACAATAGACTAGACACGTGTCACATAAGTGGGTGTCCTTAAAGCTTCTCCCTTTGTAGTTGGGTTGAGAATGCGTGGTGCTGACACATGGCAAGCCAATGGGCTTGCTTGGAAATTGATCTTTAGCACCTTTGGGATTAAGTGTAACACTGACACATGTCCCATTGCGACATAGGATGAGAGGAGGAGGTTGCAAATTTGTTGGAAACTGCACCGATTTGGCATTTTGTGAACCCAACTTGGCAGTGTCATAAC
Organism: Thuja plicata; assembly: GCA_018584345.1. Lineage (NCBI taxonomy): Eukaryota > Viridiplantae > Streptophyta > Pinopsida > Cupressales > Cupressaceae > Thuja > Thuja plicata. The sequence continues at coordinate 10,504,459 of MU225127.1, read as the reverse complement.
TTTTAGCTTGATTCTCAAAATATGAAATTGTTTACGCCGTTCGAAAGGTCTTCAAGAGATTTTAGTATTAGTCCCTTAACATGATGTTCACTTTGAAGGCCTCTAAAAATGGAAATTACTATAACATAGAAAAATACCGAAAAATGGATTTTTGATTTTTCTCATCTCTGCTCAATTTGTCGCTTTTGCATGGCCATAGATCTTCTTCAAATTGATTCTTCAAATTGCTTAGGATGAAGGCTATAGTAGATAACACCTACAACTTTGGTGACTTACAGGGGACCTTCGCCTGTGGAGGTGATAACCGCAAATCTCTAGTTTTGTAGACCAAAATACTTATCTATTGGACATAGAAGCATGAAAAAAGAACTACAACAAACATACCTGCCTCAAAAATAAGTGGAGACACAACAAACCTTTGCAAGTATCCACTTATAGGAAACTTGAAAGCTAAAACATGCATTCCCTTAAGGAGATCACAACATGTACTATGACACTTCTTGAAAAATAACAACTAACCTAACCCGACCTAACTGACAAGGGAAACACTAAACAAAACCATTCGCTGGTTGATCAAAATAGCTCCCTTTCCTAACCAACTTTTGATACGCTTCACGCTTGTGGACAACTAGCCATAGCAAAATATTTATTAGGCACCCACCAAGCCATTGGAATGCTTCACAAAGGCTGAGAAGAAAGAAGCTCACCCATGTTTGAATGTTGTCCTCCTGAGATGAATCGACGAACTGGACTTGCTCTCCTTGATGCTCATCTTCATGCTTAGAGGTAAGCATGACTAGGGGTGACTTGTAGATTTCTAGCTGAGCTAGATGTCTGATGGGGCATCCTCTTGAAAGCTCTGCTGCCTTGATCTCTTGCTGGGCAATAGGGGTTGACATCGATGATTCACCTTCTAGTATGGAGACCTCCTCCTGTTGTCATTGTTGTTACTCACGATGCTCCAACTTTGGAGGAGATGATGTCATCCCCTCATGGACTTTCACATGCTTATAAGATCCACTAAGTTCCTCAACATCAACATGCTGCTGTAATAATTTTTCAATTGTAGAGAGAGAAAAATCCTCATCTTCATGATCAATAAAGCAAGGAAGCTCATCACATAAGAGGAATAAGTCCTCTTCCCCATTCTCATCCCCTACTCGTTCGGTGCCTTGCTGCTGCAACTGCTTGTCTGTTTCTTCTTCTTCTTCAACCTTATAAGCAAATGGAAGATCACAACTAGTTGGCTGCACTTCTTCTATAGTCACCAATTGCTTGGTCTTTTCTTTCCTAGTAGCAACTTGCATTGCAAGAAACTACTCTTCTTGTTTACTTAGGATTTTGGCTTGCTACTGGAGAATTTGAGCTTGGTAAGCAAGTTGTTCTTGCTACTGGTGATTTTTTTGCTCCTCCTCAACAGTCCACAACTGTTCTTGGAAACTCACTGTTATCTCCTTGACGCTAACATTTTCCAAGTTTCTTAGATTTTGTTGTTAGACAAGCAGACAATCACGCTGACAGAAGATATAACAAACCTCTTGTGGTTGTTGGTAAGCATATGTAGGCTGTTGAGAAGGCTGTGCAGGGGCAAGGGCAGGGGCAGGGGTAGGGAGGGTGAAAGCATTAAGAAATAACTCATATCTTATTGGCTTGATATTGCTGGCAGTGAGGGGAAATACTTGTATTTTCGTAGAATGGGGAAGGAAATGTCCACTGCCCACAATATTTCTCCATACCAAAGCATAAAGAAAGTAAACGTTCCACAAATGATATTTTAAACAAGAGGGAAGGGTTTACTGAAAATAGAAAACTAGATACATACCATCAAAATTAGTGACATTGCTTGAACTACTAAGTCGCCAGGTGTTTGAAACATGCCTCTTCAAGGTTGAAAATATTGAAATACACACCAAATCTCCAGTTGTAAAATTTCTATCCCACTGGGCATGCCAGAAAAAGAGAATTTGTTGATACTGTAATTTGCATTTAAGGTAACAACCCTTTGTGGGAAGCTCAGTAATAGGGGGACTCATTTTGCATATTATTGAACAACCTTCAGGATTTTAGAAGCCGGTTCTTCATCTACTTTCTATTTTGGAGGAAAAGGGGAAAAGAAAAACGATGACACTAAATTTATCTAAGGTGATAAACCATGATGATACTGGTAAAACACTTCAATACTCGACAAGAATATTACATAGTACAACAACAGCTATATAAACTATAAAAAATGTCATAGACATGATTCTACAACTTATATAATTATGATCTATTGCAAAAGCCTTGAATATCAACAACATAGATTAGATTCAATAATAATGCATAGTATAATAAGCAAATTATCCACATAATATCCAACTAGTGTTGAAAGGTCATTGACATAGTCGATCATATATTTTTCTATTAAGGACAAGAAATAGATTATACTAAGATCTAAATGAAATAAGATGCTACTTCTATCTAATTCTAGAGTTTGTATTGAAAAGTGCCAATAGAATAAAATAGCTCAGGTGTCAATTTATAACCCCTGGGGAAAACATTTTTCCAAAAACACGATGCCCGCTATAGGCTTGAGGAGTAAATGCAACCACCTCTTCTGCTTGTCGGACTTTGCTAAAGATGATGGGTCAACTATTGAACAAACCAAATAACTGAGGGGGTGGGGGGAATGAATCAGTTATTCACAAACAATTTCTTAAACTTTTACTAAACAGGTAATATAAGCCAATCATATACTTATAGCAAATATAAACATGAAAGCACAAAAGCATCAACATAATGAACACCAAAATTTATGTGGAAACCCAAATTGAGAAAAACCACGAAGAAGCTAATTCTCATGAAATGAACACTAATTAAGGTGACACCTGTTAAGGTGATTTTTATAAGGGCTCATTGTTGGTTTGCTCACTACTGTTTGGCTCACTGCCGGTTGGGGAACTACCCAAAAAAGAGAAAGGCTAACTGCTGATACAATTAGGCTCATTGCCAAAACAAAATGATTTATTGACAAAATGTGAACTAATAGAGTTGCATCTGTCTATGCATGAAATAGTTCCAGTTGATACCATAGTAGTTACTGACAACAACAGATCCAGTATAGATCTTCTGTCAGCATACACCACACCTCTGCAACATAGTATGTAGACCTTCTCTTGATATCATAGTAATTCTTCTCTCAACTTCCTTCTGCTTACATACAGTTGCCACAAATTCAGACACCCAACACATACACACACTCATATATAACTGATACAAAATGAATTATCTATTTATATATCCATCTGATAAGATAATTTCTCATGTCAGCCACGCCACAAAACATGTTGGCTACAATACAAAAGATATTACAATTATATTTTAACACGCTACCGCTAAACTTAAATATAGGTCATACATAAGAAATCTTCATACCACGTTACCATATGACCTAAAGATAGGTCACCCTTAAGATATGCACGTTACAATTATCAAAGACATGCAAATTTTGGAAACGCCAGAACACCACAACCAAGACCATGTCTTGATCAACAAAACTTTTGAACAAGCTGATAGATGAAACTTGATAGAATCTGTCCAGACACAAAATATGAGCACTATATCAAAAACTTCAGATAAACTGCAAGAATGTCTAAGTAGCAGGAGCACCTAGAAGAACTCTGTAAGCACAACAACCAACTTACACCAACAAAAACTACAACCACTGAAACATGCCGATGTACCCAAAATATGTAATTCATTAGTAGAACCAAGTTCACTCGACACCATACACCAAAAATGTACGTACAAAATCTATTCTGCGAAACCTTGATGTCTGACCGACAACCACATACATCCAATCAACGTTGTCAACAACCAATCGATATCTCCAAACAACCGATATGGAGGTTTTGACATCAATGAAAACAACACCTACAACATCTCAATATGTCTAACAATCTCCCCCTTTAGCATTGATGACAAAACAACAAAAACATAGAAACGTAAAAACTCCAAAAAACTCCCCCTCAGTAGATACTTCATTAATATTTTTGTTTGCCTCTTTCTCTCCCCCTTTTTGCCACAATGGCAAAGGGCCAAAAACTAGAACTTGGAAAATTTAAACAAATACAACAGTCTGCAAAGTAAAAATCTTCTTGTACCTTTCTTTAATAACTGGAAGCTTCTTCTTCCACTCAACAATAGAAACACCCATTCGGGTGCACAAACTATCATGCCCCACTAGCATGTCAAAAGACGAAGTCCAGTCTATATATTTAACCCACCATTCCTAATTCTCTATATCAAAAAAGGATACCAGAAGCATGTTCCAAACGAACCTCGACCAAATCCTTCACCAAACAAAAGGTCTTCACCAGGTCTTCTCTCTGTCTCTACAACTACAATAACTCAGCCTGAAGTTGACCAACCTTTATTATTTGTTTTCCTCCTTCATCCTTGAAGTAATCATGTCTTTCCCAAGTCATTCAATTTTGTTTCAATAGATTCAATTCTGCCTCTGAAATTGTCAACAACAATAGGCCACTGAAGACAATACCTGTACATATCTGAAATTTCCTTTAAACAATTCTTCATCTCACCAATTAATCTAGATAACTTCTGTTTAGCATTGGTACATTTCTTCTCAATAGACTCCCTGATTTTTCTACAATCAACTCCATTCTGTAACAATTTGTCCTCAATATCTTTGACCAGCTCTACTGGTAGCACACCAGACACACTAGAAACACCGACTTTTTTACTGATCAAGTGATCAATCAACACTTCCTCAATCTCTATACTGTTCACCGAAGAGCAACTAGACCACAATTCACCCACTCTATCGAACTCACTATCATCTAACATAGTTTGAATCACATCAAAATCCACAGAGCCAAATTCTGACGAAGGAACCGCATCCTTTTTTACCTCTTCTCTTTCTTTTCCTCTGAATCCTTCTCATCTTCATTCTTTTCTTCATCACTCCTTGAAATGGTAACAATCTCTTTTCCTTATTGATTTTTCTTCTCTTAGGTTCCGGAAGGGAATCGCCGACAACAACATCCAGATCCTTCTGACCGGAGGAGGAACCCTCCTCAACATGACTTAAATGTACAACACCAGAAACGACCAAACCATAACCAATATTCATCCGCAATGATGTAAAATATGTCTTACACGCATGATCTCTATTTTCTAGAAACCCTAGATAGCTACGAATTTGTTTACGAATAGGGATGTCGGTCCTCCATACTATGTTTTCTCTACCAGGTGGAGACCTTAGAAAATAGAACATCAAACACAACTAGAGATCCAAACTGAAATCCATAACCCTCTTCTACTGACATCTTGATATTCTCAAGTAAATTATCAAATAACACGTTGCATAAATCAAACCGAACATTCTCCCTAATCATTTTATGAGCAATGTAAACTGCCACAGCCGAAGTGACACCATCACAATTTCAAAACTAAATTTTATAGAAAACGTCATTGGCAACATACCTCACTAACGTATCTTCAAGGGTATTTATCAAAAGTCCTCGCTGAGAAAAGCCAATGCTTGTTAACTCCTTTGCTTCCTTGTAACTAATCGACTTCCTTGGTAGGTCACCAATATTGCACAATCCTATGATGTCTTCAATTACCTCTTTCATCACCTCATATGGCTTATCCAACACTACCTTTCCATCCCGAAACTGACCCATCAAGAACATAATGAATTCCTTGTCGTCGAACCAGGAAAATTCTCCCCATATATCTAAACCAAGATTCTGAATTCTCTGCATTTCATCTACTGACAAACCAACCTCCAACTGTTTGATCCATACAAGGTCAAATTCCACCAGCTCAACCTTCTTTAGCTTCCTTGATACGACCACACTAGTACCACAGAAAACCAATTCAGACTCCCATCTTCACAAGAAAACAATTTTTCTTCAACCTTCTCAAGCTTTGCGAAAAAATATGAAAAATACTCTTGCAATAGTGCCAAATGAATTCAAATATTCGCCTTTATAACCACAATCCATCTTAATTCTAATTCCCACCAAAACTTAATTATCACTGATGCAACCCATTCGTACACATCACATCAATCATTCAAAAAGAACTATGCTTATTAATTATTCATCCAACATATCAGAGACAAGCTAGTTGCAACTAGTATGGCCTCACACTAGAGGAAGTAACTGATATAGTAATTTAATACTCCCCCTGAGCCAAAACATTCAGCTCAGTTCCTGAAAGAGCCAGTACAAAAATCAGGTACCACATGACTCTCTTCACCAACATCTTTCTTCTTCCATGTCGTGTTAGTCTTATGAGTTTCACTTGAAACCGTAACATTAGTACCATCTCCAGTATTTACCGGAGCACCACCAGATCTGCATGTGTTAGCATAATGACCTAACTAACCACATTTGAAACAATCAATATTCCTCTAACTTGATCTTACTGTCTGAACTCTAGATTTGCATTGATTAGCTTTGTTACCATAATTGCGACATACACAGCGATTCCCATGAAATATATTATTCATTCCACTTTTCTTAATTGTATTAAAAAATGGACTTCTACATTGATTCACTTTATGGCCAACCTTATGACAATTATTACATTGAATCTTCTGATCTTTCCTCATCTTACATTCAACAACCTTATGACAAAAATTCTTGCATATGTAATAATAACTGTTAAGAGATAAGTATCTTTGAGTATTCAGTTGCCTTAGATGAGGCCTGCTAGTTCCTTTTCTTGCTGACATAAAAATACTCTCAAAGAGCTTGCTCTACTTATCCCAGACACTGACCAAGCAAGATATAGAATAACAGAAACAAGGTTTTTAAACCCTCTACACTTTGAGCTCCATAAACTCGGGTGGGAATACCCTTCTAACTTATAATGATCAAATCACATAATCATTCTAGAAAATGTGAATGGAATTACAGGGGTTGACCACTGTAACATTTATTTAACAGATCAAACATAAAGGTAGAGATCAATTTTATAGTGACAGTCACCTAATTCAATGGAAAACAGACCAGTGCTTAATCCTAGGGTATAGAGTCACTTCTAAATAACTTTAACCAATTTGCTCATGATCAGGAATTTAAAATAACTACAGAATCTGACATAAACACAGATATACCTTATATATCTATCCTCACATATATAACAAATTTACTCATCAAATTCATTATAAACCCCGAATCTCACTGAAACAACCCTAAGGCAATTTTAATCCTTCCTTGAAAGAACCCTAAAACTATTTCAAGATCTGCCTAACAAACGTATAAATTGAACATTCCTTGAGCATTCAATTTAAATAAAATTCAGAACACCACAATGATTACAAAATACTCATCATATGTTTCAGAAACTATTGATGGATTTCATTTGTATTCATAACCAAAGTTTTTGATTACGGTAAAAGCAGGTTTTCATAACCAAAGTTGCTATTACATTCAACAGTAATTTCAAAACCCTTCTCAAAATATATTGGTCTTTAAACCGGAGTTTATACAATTAAACTTGTGCTCTCAAATGAAAAATAGCTATCCCTTTCCCAGTAGTCTTGGAATCCTTTTATAACTAAGGATGCAACAAGTTACGACTACATGGGAAAGAGTTACAAAATATTTTACAACAACTTTTGCAACTAACATAAAAACAAAAATTATAACAGAACACGGGTGGCAAAAGTTGGCAAAGTCTGAACAAGGTTTGTTGTTGCAGTTTGACAATATCCTCCTTATCCTTTCAGCTTCGCTTCCCACTTGTTCACCTCCTTGGTGGTGGGCCAATCAAAAGTCTTTTCCTGCTCCAGCTTTGCAACAACTTCTGTCCATCTGGCATCAATGGTTGTTCTGGCCTCAGAAACAAACTTTGCCATATCTCTTTCAACCTTGAAGAGGTTGTCAATCAGTTCATTGCAATATTCAACATTAATATCATGTTCTAGGCATTGCTTCATCTCCTCATCCTTGAATATCCCGTCAAATCCAGTTGTCCAATCTGATTGTGGCTTCAAAACACCAACGTCATCATATATCTTTGGAATTAAGGGAGGGCATTGGTCACCAAATAGTTGCAGTTTATTGTCTATTAAGTCAGCTTTGCCATTAAAGAGGGCAAAAGTGTCATTCAACTCACTGATCATTTCGATGGTATCTGTGATTTTATCAGGAAAATCATCACTGTATAACATTGTTGTTTTCAATTTGTCCATTAGCCTCTCTCTTCCCGACCAGGTCTTGAAAGTAGGTTCCAAGAAAGTCATAGCTTCTGCAACTGTCTTTGAGGCTTCTTGCAGTGATCCATACAATGTATATACTATGTCAGTCTTCTGTTTCAAAAAATCAATTCGATGTTGCAGTATAGGAAATATAACAAACATGACATTTACATTCTGCTCTTGTAATAATCCCTTGGATTGGCCTTAAGCCAATGCTGAATCTTCCTTTACTTTAATGGCAACATCTATTTCAACTTCTTCTACTTCATGGGGGACTGAAGTCTTCTCTATCTTACTTTCCATTAATTCTTCCTTCAATTTTGCAATTTGTTCCTCTAGGGTGTGATTGTGAATTACAGCTTCTTCATGCTTCTTTGCCAATGCCATCATCTGGCCAAAAGTTGTTTCATACCTTTTAGATAGATCATCAACCTTTGCTAGGTTCATGAAGGACACTTGGGTCATTAACTGAGCTATCTCAGTGTCATTGGTGTTTTGCAGATTCCAAATCATCTTGTCTGCCCTCATTTCCTCTCTTATGGTCATGACTAGAGGCTTTTGTGTAGCAGGGGCTAATGACCAAATAGCTAGTCTTGGATTTAGGATCAAATCCTGATCCTTTTAATACTTCATCCATCTCAAACTCTGTTTTTAATAAGGGGTCTTCTTGCCTCGTGATCTGATCAATGATAAAAGTGGACTCTAAGTCCCAATCTGGCATCAGTAGCACCCCACTGTTCTGCACCAACAATTTGGCTTTCTCCATAGTGATCAATTCACTATCAGGATCATAATCCTGGAGTGTCTTCACAATCTCTTCATTTTTTTCTGCATGTTCTTCACCTGTGGTTAAACTTTGCCTTAAGTCCTTTTGTTCCAGCTTAATCAAGAAAGTCTTGAATTCTTCAGACTTTATAAATTCATCATCTTTCGTGAACTCATTTGCTATCATTACCCTCTCATCATATTTTTCAAACAAAACCATTTGATTGTCCCCCTGGCCTTCAACTTGTGGCTCCTTTTGCAATTGCCTTTTTAGCTTCCTGAAACATTTACCATGTTCTGTTATCACAACCTTGGCCATACTCTTCTTGTCCTGCACCATCTTGTGCTCTGTCTTCTATTTTTTCTTGGGTGGCTCTCTGGCAGAGGTAGCTTCCTCACCAGCCTCCTCTTCTTCTTGGTGCTCTTCCTCTTGTTGTTCTTGATGTTTCAAGTCATGTAATGCAACAGGAATTGGGGACCCTTGAGACTGTGCATCCTCAACACTAAACTGTGGTACTTGTGCCATCAAAGTGTCATAAGACTTGAGCATTTCCTCCATTCTTTGCAAGTATGGGAGATCAGGGAAAAAACCAGAAAAAGTCTTGTATGACTTTTTCCAATTAGCTTCTTCTCTGAGAAGATCTTTCCACTTCCTTCTCTTCTCATGGACTTCATGCCTATTCAATTTGTTTCTCACAATATCTTCGTCATCCAGTGGCTCATGATCTCTAATTTTTTGTCAAGGAGTCATACCTTTCAGAGCTGTTTGTATAAACTGTTGTGGATCACAGAACCTAGCAATTGCTGGAGACATTCTATATTGCTTCAAGAAGTCATTAATTAGGTCAAAAACTCTTTTCCCAATGGAGACATCAAAACCCACCCATAATCTAGGGATAAAAGTACCCTTTCTATGTCCCTCTAAAAACTCTTTATCAACCCAGGTGATTTGCCAAATAAATTCTAAAAATGCAATCCGAAGAGGAACAAAATTAGGGAGGATGTGAGGTGGTTGTGTACAACCATACACTCTGATGACAGTAATATAGTCAAAGAAGAAAAAATCACCCCAATTGTGAGTAATTGGCCAATTTGGAACAAATTCGCAAGGTCTTAAGAATCTTCTAATCTCAAGTGGAAACCTCTGCCTATTTGTCCCCAATAAATCAAAAATTGGATCCACAATCCAATTACAAAAGAATACAAAAGATGAATTGACAGATGAACTATCCCATACCTGGGTCCATCTTTGGATTGGCGCATTGACACCATCCTCTGAAACAAATGATTCAGGCTCTTTATCCATAGATTCCTTGTTAAAATATAGAATCATATACATCAAATGAGAATAATGCTTAAAGGTTGGCACAGGGGCATCCAACTGTATAACCAGTAATGCAGCATGTATAGCTTCAACTATGTATCCCACATAGTCATAATCAGTATTGACCTCCGGGTGCTGGATATTCATGGTCATCATGAGCACGTCCTGGGGCATTGTAGAATCTCCATCAAAACCTAGTACTCTGGTCAAACCATATACTTTGCACTTTATATAATGGTGAAAGAGGGACAAGTCAAAAGGCGGTTTAAGATTGTCTGGGATTTTCACCAGGTGCCTATCTACCCTGGGCATGAATTTGGGCATTTCATACTTCTTAATCAATTTTTATCTCTTCTTATAATCTGCTTGAATTTTTTCCAAATCAATTTCTGTGCATAATGCACCAATGATCCCGAAGACTTCTGCCACTGATCTCCTATCTATGGAAACTAGGGTCTCTTTATTTTTCTTCCTGATTACCCTAGCTACTGGGCAATAATTCTTAGCAAGTTCCTTAATAAGGCCTATATCAATGTAAACATCAGGCACAATCAATTTTTCCATATTCAATTCCCAGGGATTACAAATGGGAACTTCTTTAACCCTATTATTCTAGAAATAGTGGAATAGAGTATTACCATAGTAGTTTGGAGTGATTGGGTTTCTACATTGGCACCATCTATCTTTCCATTCATCCCAATTTTCACTGTTTGTATTCAAAGTTTCGGGCAGCAACTCAACAAATTCCTCCACATATCTCTTTGTTGTAACTTTCTTCTTCTCGGACCCCTGTGAGGCTGCACTGGTAGTAGCTTGACTCATCTTTCCTTCTCAAATTTCAATCTTAGAAAAACAAGCTCTGTTGATTTCACAACAAAAATCTTCAAAGCGCAAATGAGAGTTGTACAAAACCAAGCTCAATCATTCATCTTTATAGCCATCAAATCGGCGTCTTGTCCACTTGAATGCCAAATTCTCGCACTTGCAGTGTCATGCAATCATCTCTCTGTAACTAATGCTGCCATTAATTCACACTACTTGATTCCTGCTGGAAAAGAGTACTCACTTTTCTCTTTTTTGCCTTCGTAAGCCTAAAATGAGCCACTTGTCAACTTGTCGCCAACCCGTTGTACCTTGCTTACACTCAAAATTGTCCTTGCGAGTGAGCGATACGACCTTTCCTTTTAAGCAGTTGTGCACTCGCGCTCTATTTTTGTTTTGGTTCATATCCTCCGTGACTGAGCGATGACCTAACTGACAACTTCATCATTTGGTGGTTGCATACTCACTACCTCTTTATGCTTTGCACTTATACCTGCGCGAGTGAGCGACATCACTTTTGCTTTCATCAATTACGGACTCGCCGCTCAAAACTTTACTTTCTTTGAAACCTTGCGAGTGAGCGATATGACCTTTATTGCTCAATCACTTCTTAGTCGCACACCCGCTGACCTCTAACTAATCATGCTTGGATTTGAGCTAGTGAGCGGTCTTCAAAACAATCATGCATTATTTTCTGGTCGTGCAGTCGCTATGCCTTTCTGATTTGTTTTTATACTTCTATGGGTGAGCGATGACCATTTTCAATATGCACTTTACTTGGTCGCTTACTCATACTGCAAAATATTTTAGGTTATAAACATTAGCGAGTGAGCGATGACCCTTTTCCATCACAGTCGCATACTCCCTGCTGAAATTTCTTTATGAATGAATCCTTCGCGACTGAGCGAGTGCCTTCACCAAATCTTCAAAATGTATTAATTGCTCACTTGCTAATCCGCTTTTGAATTAACTTTCTTCATGGACGATTGAGCGACAACTTTCAATTTCTTCATCGCGCACTCGTGGGCTTGAAATCTTAACCAACACATTATCTGTGAGTGAGCGGTTGCCAACATGTTTTCTTAATCGCACACCTGCTAGTATCTTTTCACTTGATTTTATTCATGAGCGAGTAGGCGATAACTTTTTCTTTCTTTCATTGCGCACTCGCGAGCTCATCATTTCAAACTGCAAATCGTTGGCGAGTGAGCGGGAACAAAACTGTTCTTCCTGGTCGCGCACTCGCGTACTTCAAAACATTGAATACTTCCTGTGTGACTGAGCAAAAAGAACCATCTTATGATAAAAAATATAATCAATCGCTTACTTGCACTGCAAAAAACACAACAGTTAAGACTTGTGCGAGTGAGCGATACTAAAAATCTGGCTTCCTCGCGCACTCGCGGGCTCAAATGACATGCACAAAAACCTAGCTTGGGTGAGAGACTAAACCTCTTTTTCATCACTCGCTCAGTTGCAGACCAAAAGATAAAGACATAAGACCACCGTGACTGTGCGATATACAAAGACTTAACTCACCGCTGACTCGCTGAACCTTTTAACATAGAGCTTAATCCCTTGCGAGTGAGCGACATACAAAATACTTCCAACTCATTCAGTCGCAAACTAACAACCCAACTTCAAAATTATATAGCGACTGCGCGATTAACACAATTAAATGACCAAGTCGCTCACTTGCACACCTAACTTGACCTAACAAGATATGATCTCGACTGCATGAGTCATTACAAAATGACTCACCGCTCACCTGCACACTTAGAAAACACATTAAAAGATCAGTGCGAGTATGCGACTAAAACTTGAAACAAGGCATTTTGAAGACTTAACCATAATTTGAATTTTTGACATGAAAAGACATGGATTTTGAACCAAAAGACGCAGGAAAATTGCCAAAGCTTGGAATTTGAATTTTTTTAATATGCAGTGCTAACAAGGCCTTCTTGTAGATTTATTCAAAACCTTGACCTTGCTCGCTACCTCAGAGTTTGCTTCAGCTTCAACTACCTTCTCTTTTCCTTTGTCCTTCAGATCTGAATATTCATCGGTAAACCCTAATCCTTCCTTGTCCTTGTGACTTTTTTGCAGGTCTAGAAATGAATCCAAACTAGTATTGCTTTCCCAAATCTTAGCTTCCTTAATTCCCGAGTCAACTTATCATTTTCATCTAACTGCATCTTGAGATTCTCTTTAGATTTATTCCATTCCTCTGTGGTATTTTTAGTTCTTCTTCGGTCCTCTTCCAACCTTCTTTCAATGTTTTTAATTAATCTCTCATAAATTCCTTAGTATTTTTCATGTCACCCAATTTCTTTTAAATATCCACCACCTTTTCTTTTGACTCCATCAATTCCTAATAGACTTCCTTGTGCCTTGCTTTGAATTAACGGATCTGACTTCCTAGCCATAAGATACATGCATTCACTTCCTTCAGGTTTTCTTTCAACTCCTCATTTTTTGATTCAGTGCACTCAATGTCACTCATCATGATCTGTCAATCCTCATTAAAATAATACTCTCTCTCCATCTGTTCTAATACACTAGATCCCCTTCAAGCAGTTAATCTCTAATTGCAAAGGACCAAGCTTTGATACCAATTATTGAACAAACCAAATAACTTAGAGTGGGTGTAAATTAGTTATTCACAAATAATTTCTTAAACTTTTACTGAACAGGTAATACCTTAAACCAATCTAAAACTTATAGAAGATATAAACATGAAAGAACAAAAACATCAACACAATGAACACCAGAATTTACATGGAAAACTTAACTGGGAAATACCATGGAGAAACTAATTCTCGTGAAATGAACAACGGTTAAAGTGACACCTGTTAAGGTGATTTTAACAAGTACTCACTACTGTTTTGATCACTTCTTTTTGGCGTACTACTGGTTTTCTCACTGCTACTTGGCACACTGCTGGTTGGGCTAACTACCCAGAAAAGAGAAAGGATAACTGGCAATACAATTTGGCACATTTCCAAAACAAAAAGATTTAATAGAAAAATGTGAAATGATAGAGATGCATCTGTCTATGCATGAAACAATTCCAGCTGATAGCTCAATAATTACCGACACCAACATATCCAGTATAGATCTTTTGTCAGCATACACCACACCTCTACAACACATTATGTAAAACCTTCTCTTGATATCACAGTAATAGTTCTCTCAACTTCCTTATGCTTACATAATGCTACCACAAATTCACACACCTACACATACACACACTCATACAGACCAGATACAAAATGAGTTCTCTATTTATATATCCATCCGATAAGATAATTTCTCATTTTAGCCACACCACAAAACATGTCGGCTATAATACTAAAGATATTACAATTATTTTTAACATGCTACCATTGAACTTAAATATAGGCCATACATAATAAATCTTCATACCACGTTACCACATGACCTAAAGATAAGTCACCCTTAAGATATGAACGTTACAATTACTGAAGATAGGAAAATTTTGGAAACGTCAGAACACCACAACCATGACCATGTCTTGATCAACAAAAATTCTAAACTAACTTTGATAGATGAAACTTGATAGAATCTGTCCAAACACAAAATATGATCACTATACCAAAAAATTTAGATGAACTACAAGAATTTTTAGGTAGTAGGGGCACCTGGAAGAACTCTGTAAGCATAGTAGTCAACGAACACCAATCAAAACTACAACCACTGAAACATGCATATGTATAAGAAATATTTCATTCATTAGTAGAAAAAAGTACACCTGACACTATACACCAAAACTGTACATACAAAATCTATTCTGCAAAACCTTGATGTTTGATCGACAACCAAAAACATCCAACTGACATTGTCAAAAACCAACCGATAGCACCAAGAAACCAATATTGAAGTTTTGACATCAATGTCAACAATGCCAACATATCAACATGTCTAAAATCGACCTCCAAAATCAACTATCACAAAATAAATACGGGTCGAATAGAAAAATTTAGCTGTAGGTTAAAAGATTATCAAATTATGCCTTGTAATATTCAAAAGGTGAAGAGGACATGTGCCTACACAAGTACAAAATGAGAAGATGGTAGCGCCATCAAGAAAGTAGTTTTCGATTAAGGAAATTAGCACATTAAATGCTTGTTGGGATCACTAAGGAAAACCCACAAAGAGAAAGCGTGACCACGACTAGTTTGTAGAGAAAGAAGTTTTCCATACATTAGCACTAGAGGTACTCCTGGGAGGAGTGAAAGAAAAATCTTGAGACGATGCGTCGACTTAACACGTGGACACTTCCATAGAGAAAGATACTGCTAAGCCAAAAGAGAAAGGGCCCACAACAAAAAGGGACTTTGCTGCATAACAAAAGAGAGAAACAAAATTTAAGTTGGAGAAAAATATAAAATATAAGGTTCACACAACTTATAGTAGCATAATGATCTACAATTTTCATTTTTAAAAGTTTTTTATTGTTTGGTGGAAATGTACTGTATTTTTTATTGATTTGTAACATGTACTTTTTCACTTATTATAAAATTGTGGAGTTAATATGTCTAGGATTTAACAAGTCCATAAAATTCTCCATGTTAATGAGAATGGTGTAATCAAGTTACTTCTCCATTAAATGAAACTTTTCTCTCGTAATGTAACTTACATCCTCATAATATGGCGTAGATTTATTAGTTCTCGTCATTTGTGAGAAACTCATCTTTCTTATATGTAAGGTTTTAAAAACTTTTTGGGACACAAACTTATATAAATCATTGCTTGAGGACCATAATCTCTATGGAATAATTGATCTAAAATAAATGACTTAATCCTATTACCAATCTTCGGAATCGCATGAAATTATGATTTCACCAATAATTTTGAATGGGGGTAGTAGGAATACTTCCTATCTTCATTTGACTAAGTCCTCGTGTAATTGAGTTTGATAATTGAATTAAATTCCATACATAACATGGATACCAATCAACACACCTTCAATTTCTTGGATAGTATGCCTTGGATAGATTCACCAAGTAGTTATTTTGCTAGCCTTAAGATCTACTAGCACTAGATGCATTCATGACATGGGTTTTTGTGAATTGTTTGATACACAATTAGGTAAAATATATTATTATTACTCATTGTATTTTCATTGCTATATCTATTGGCACGAAGGTCCTAAAAATGACAAGAACTAGGGTTACTGATGTAATGACAAGTCTTGCTCACAACCCTATCTTTTACTAGGGTATCCTATAGGCCACTTCTCTAGCGTATTAGGGTTATTATCTAACCCCAATCTTCCAAGGATTCTCTACTCAAATCCTTCACCTATTCAACTTGTCAACACCATTTAGGAAATCAACTCAATCAATCATAAGCCCCATGATTATCTTCTTGCATCTGCACTCCAAGTGATCCAATAAGGGTATCATTGTTCACCAATGGAGAGGAAGGGCCAAAACAAGGCAATTGCATCCAACACAATCCCTAATAACTTAGTTTTCAATGAAACCCTAAATGAGTTCAAGAACTTTCTCCAAACTCACGAAAATAGGGCTACAATCATTAGGCCTAATTAGGCACCTTTTTGCATATAGATTGAAATTATTCTTAACAAGATGAAAAAATAACTCCAGATCCTGACACCTTTTTCGAAGACCTAAAGGATTTTCTAGGTCTTGCCTTCCAAACTGTAAGTACAAAGGGTTCCTATTTTCAAGCCTATATTTAAGGGTTTCACCATACACTGAGTATACACATCAGGGTTTGAGTTTTCACCATGAAGATCTCATCACCAGAGCTTCCCATTGGATTTGGGGCTTCTCCATACACATGTCCTCCTCTCGACATGCTCTGATTGAAGCAACCAATGCCTTCAACCACTCATCCTGCCTCTGCAATTCATTGTGATCCATAGCCATGCATCTCTGGCTCGCCTAGGGCATCACTATAAAAATATAAAATCAGATTTCCAGGGCCCAACATTCTCCCCACATATGGTACAAGGAGTCACCTCACCCATTCCAAGAGTCTGTACAAGTGCCACAGTGGAATGATGAGTTATGACCCCATTTACAAAAAACTGCCTAGTTCAGACCAGCGACAGTGCACTAAACAAAAGTATTTTCAAAAACAAAGAAAGAAGAAAAAAAACACTCACTAATCACATGAAGAATCAAGTAATTACATAAACTATCTCATGCAAAAGTCACAGTGCAGAGTTCAATCCATTAAAATCCAAAATGTGTACAAAATGCTCAACTATAACCAATTTTCCAATTACACAGTCCGTACACTGACTTCCAAACTTCATCCAACCCCACACACAGGTCGGGGGAGGCCTTATATAGTTGACCATGGAACAAATCCAATTGTTTCTGATAGTTATACAAGCAAATGCTCGAAGATGCATTTTTGCAAGAAATGTTGTCAATGTTGTCAATGACAACATTGACAACTTTTTGATTCTTGCACTCTAACTTGGTCAACACACCATAAAACTTATTCAAATGCACTAACATGCCTATTAGACCTCAAATTATCTCTCCTAGACTCTAACAAACATAAAATCCATGGTTCCATCATTCTCGGAATATTTACCTAAATTGGACAAATCATTACTTCTTAACATCAAATGATCTAGTTTGGTCTTCTAACCAAATCAACGCACCCTAGGACCTATCTAGTCCTATTATTTCACTAGTGGCTTGGATAAGATGACTACAAGCCAAAATTAAACTAGGAGCCCTAGGTTACCATCTAGTCTTACCTAGGTGCTCTTTCACCATACTCCCCCACAAAGGAAAGTCATGTCACTCCTGTGGACACAATATCTTCAGGAATACCCATCTTCTTGAAATATGTATCTGCAATCCATGCTGCCTCTGACTCTGGTTTGTGCTTCCACTTGATGAGGTGATCCATGTACACCTTATGCCCAGTAGTCTTCTTGACCCTTTAATCCAACACCTTATCTTCCTCTGTCTGCATCTTGGGAGGTAAAGCCTCTGGTTCTACATCCTTTCCAACCTCTTCTCCATTCACATCTATCTCTGTCAAAGGTCCTTTAAACTTTATCAAGTCGGCCACCTTAAAGACATTTAGATGCTTAATTCAGTAGGTAGATCCACCTTATAGGCATTAGTCCCATACTTGGCTAAGATCTTACAGGGTCCCACTCTCTCATCTGTAGTTTTGTAGGCATCCCCTTCTACAACCTAGACTTATTCAAATATACCATGACATAATCACCTACCTCAAATTGAACATCTTTTCTCTTCTCATCTACTTTGTCCTTCAACTTTTGGGTAGAATCTAGTATAGTCTTCTTCAGTTGCTCTTGGATCTCCTTCATGGTTTGAGTGAAGTCTTTAGCATGACCGCTCCTATACTCCATGGCTCCAAGGTCTTTATGCTCACATACACCCCTTGGGTGCATTCCATAAACAACTTCAAATAGGCTTCTACCTATTGTTCAGTTAACACTGTCATTGTATGCATACTCTGCTTGGGGAATGACCACATCCCATGTCTTCCCATACTCCTTGGTTAGGCACCTTAACAAGTTACCTAACACTCTATTAACCACCTCAGTTTGGCCAACAGTTTGAGGGTGGTAGGCTGAACCAAATGACAAGTTGGTACTCAATCTACTCCATAGTGTTTTCCAAAAATGGCTCATGAACTTAACATCCCTATCTGATACAATACTTAGGGGTAGTCCATGGATTCATACAATCTCCTTAAAGAACAAGTGCACAATGTTGTTGGCATCATTTATAGTCCTACAAGGTATAAAATGACTCATCTTGCTAAATCTTTCTACCAAAACATAAATACTGTCATGGCCATGCTTTGTCTTAGGTAACCCTCCAATGAAATCCATGCTAACACACTCCCATGATCGGTTAGGTATTGGCAAAAATTGATACAAACCTGCATTGCTAGCTCCTCCTTTTGCTTTCATACACACTACACATTGTTCAACATACTTGGTTACATCCCTCACCATCTTTGGCCAGTGGTAGAACCTTTGAACTAACTCTAGGGTTTTGTTCACACCAAAATGGCCACTCAAGCTTCCATTATGATTTTCTTGAATGAGATTTTCTCTCATTGAACCCTCAGGGACACACAATTGGTTCCCGTTAAACAACAATCCACTCTGCAAGGTAAAATAAAAAAATTGACTACGAAAGTGATTCTGAAAATAAGAGCATACCTCATAGGCTTCACCAAAGTCTTCATCTTCTCTATAGAGGTCTTTGAAACTCTCTATCACAATTCTCTTCAACTGAACTTCCTGCATGATTAGTAACCTCCTACTCAAGGCATCTGCAACCTTGTTCAATTATCCCTTCTTGTGCTTTATTGTGAATGTGAATGCTTGAAGGTATTCCATTCACTTCAAATGTCTGCTACTGAGCTTCTCTTGTGTTTTTATATAGCTCAAGGCCTGGTTGTTAGTAAACACCACAAATTCTTTGGGCAATAAGTAATGTCTCCACTTCCTAAGAGACTGAACCAAAGCATATAGTTCCAAATTATAAGAAGAGTATTTCTTCTTGGATTCATTTAGCTTTTCATTGAAGAAGGCTACTGGCCTACCTTCTTGGCTTAACACACCCCCTACTGCCATCCCACTTGCATCACACTCCAAAGTAAAAAGTTGATCAAAACTAGGGAGCCTAAGAATAGGTTGTGTTGCTAATTGCTTCTTCAACATTTCAAATTATTTCTCTGATCCAGAAGTCCATCTGAACTTAGTCTTTAGACTACCCTTAATGGTGTCTAGCATTGGTGCACAAATACCACTGAAATCCCTTATAAACTTTCTATAAAACTGAGCTAACCCATGGAAGCTCTTGACTTCTGTTCCTGTGGTTGGTGTGGAACAATTTAGGATAGCCTCCACCTTACTTGGGTCCATCTTTAATGAGCCTTGTGATACAAAAAATCCCAAATACACAAGTTCTTTCTTGAAGAACTCACATTTTTCAAGGTTGATTGACAACTTCTCTTCTTGCAACCTCTTAAGCACCATCTCCACATGTTTCACATGTTCCTCTGTTTTCTCACTGAAGATAAGTATATCATATAGATATACTACCACAAATATCCCTATGAAGTCCTTAAGCACTTCATTCATGAGCCTCATGAATGTGCTAGGGGCATTTGAGAGGCCAAATGGCATAACTCTCCACTCATGCAACCCATCAACAGTCTTAAAAGTTGTCTTCCATTCATCCCCCTCTTCGATACTAATCTGGTGGTACCCACTTTTCAAGTCTAATTTAGTGAAAAAATTTGCCCCCCAAAGACAGTCCATCAAATTCTCTATCCTAGGAATTGGAAATCTGTACCTAATTGTGATCCTATTGATTTCTCTAGAATCAGTACAAAGTCTCTACTTACCACCTTTCTTGGATGCTAAGACCACTGGTATGACACATGGGCTGATGCTCTTCTTGATTAGCCCTTGGTCTAACAACTCCTACACTTGTCTAGCCACCTCTAGGTTCTGGTTTGGAGTAAGCTTGTATGCTTCCATATTTGGCAATGATGCACGAGGTACAAATTCAATTTGATGACTTATCACTCTTCTAGGAGGAAAAGTTGCAGGAGTCCCATCACTAACAATATCCTTGTACTTTTCAAGCAACTCTATGATTTCCAATGACACTGGTTCTTGTTTGGGATTCTCTTCTTCCTTAGGCTTAAGAAATATGGCATAGCCTTCACTCCCTTCATCTTTAAGGGCACTTATGAACTCCTTTCTACTACTCAACAAAACACTTGGGATCTTGGGTTGTGGCTCATCTTCCTCCAACAAGGACTATATCTCAAAAGTTCTGCCATCTTTCTTGAAATATATGGAGTTATCTTTCCCATCATACACTGCTCCCCTGTCATATTTCCAAGGCCTGCCTAGGAGTAGATGACATGCATCCATAGGCAGCACATCACATAGTAGCTTGTCCTTGTACCCTGCAATAGAAAACTCCACCCAATTTTTCTCATTCACCAACACACTCTGGCCCTTGTTCAACCATGTCACCTTGTAAGGGTTGACACGAGGTATCTTTGTCAACTTGAGCTTATTGACAGCTTCCTCTGATATAATGTTGTTTGTGGACCCTGAATCCACTATCACTTTGCAAACTTTACCAAGGATTTTACATCTGATCCTAAACAATGCTCTTCTATGTTTGGGCTCATCCTTAACTGGTTGTCTAATCAGAACCCTTATAAACATCAAGTTCTCTCCCATCTCTGACTCAATGTGATCAACCTCTAGTTCTTTGACACTTGTTGTGTCCTCTTGAGCATATGTAACCCTCTTTCTATTGTTAGAAGAAGTGGGCTTGTCCGGGCACCTATAGGCAGAGTGACCCAATTGGCCACAATTGTAACATTTCATACTTGCAAAGTATGAGTTGCTTCTGCTTGAACCCCTTCCTCTACTAGAGCCTCCTTGAGCACCTCTTCCTCTGGTATAACCCCCTCTTGGAGTAGTTTCATTACCACGCTTTGTCAATTTGGACTCTCCTTGGTTCCTTTGTTCATTACCTCTACCTTGATAACCACTTCTATGACCCCCTTGATCTCTACCTCTGCATCTACCTTTGAGATTAAAGTCTCCTTTATTCTTGTTCCTCTCTTCCACCTTTAGAGATAATTGGTGGCACTTCTGAACAATGGTTGGAGTCCACAAACTTATCTCCTCTTAGATGTTCCACTTTAGACCACCCAAGTATTTGGCTACCGTGGTAGGTTCCTCTTCTTGGATCTTGGACCTAAGACATAACTTCTAAAATTCCTCTATATAAGAGGCCACATCCAAGTCCTTTTGTTTTAGACCTTTTCTCTTTCTATGATGTTGAATTTCATAGTCCTCTGGCAAATAGTTCTCCTTTACCTTGATCACCATGGCTTTCCAGTTAGCTATAGGTTGTTTACCCATCCTAACCCTTTCATCTTGTAGATACTTCCACCATGTCAATGCTGACCCTCTGAGCCTTGACTTTGCAACTTTTAGTTTTTGTGCCTCAGTGACACCTTCACATTTGAAATGGTTCTCCATCCCCTCAATCCACTCCATCACTGCTTCTATATCCATTTTCCCACTAAATAGTGGTACCCCTTCTAATGCCTTTCCTCCTAGAGCTTTGATGGCTTTCAAGAATGGTTCTTCATTCAAAATGGGGTCTAGTTCAGGGATGATATCTTCCTTAGCAATCTTTTTACCTCTGTCACTTCTTTCACCTTCTTTTCCTTTATCTTTGGCATCAACTACTTCTTGTAGATTTATCCTCATTTCATCGAGGGCCTCTTCAAGGAGTCTATTCTTCTCCGTTTGTTCACCCATTTCCTTAGCTAGCTATGGATTAGTCACCATACTAATCTCCCATACTAATTCACTAGTATTTAGAGACATACACCAACTCCCAAATCTTTAACTTTCTCTGATATTAATCTGATGTAATGACAATTCTTTCTGACAACCCTATATTTTACTAGGGTATCCTATAGGCCACTTCTCTAGCCTATTAGGGTTCTTAGCTAACCCCAATCTTCCAAGGATTCTCTACTCAAATCCTTCACCTATTCAACTTGTCAACACCATTTAGGAAATCAACTCAATCAATCATAAGCCCCATGATTGTCTTCTCGCATCTGCACTCCAAGTGATCCAATAAGGCTATCACTGTTCATCAATGGAGAGGAAGGGCCAAAACAAGGCAATTTCATCAAACACAATGCCTATCAACTTAGTTTTCTATGAAACCCTAAATGAATTCAAGAACTTGCTCCAAAATCACTAAAAAAGGGCTACAAGCATTAGGCCTAATTAGACACATTTTTGCATATAACTTTAAATTCTTCTTAAAAAGATGATAAAATAACTCCAGATCCTAACATGCTTTTCAAAGACCTAAAGGATTTTCTAGGTCTTGCCTTCCCAAATTGTCCTATAGAGGGTTCCTATTTTCAAGCCTATATTTAAGGGTTTCACCATACACTGAGCATACCCATCAGGGTTTGAGTTTTCACCATGAAGATCTCATCACTAGAGCTTCCTATTGGATTTGGGGCTTCTCCATACACATTTCCTCCTCTCCACATGGTCTGAATTAAGCAACCAATGCCTTCAATCACTCATCCTGCATATGCAATTCACTGTGATCTCTTGCCATGCATCTCTGGCTCGCCTAGGGCATCACTATAAAATTAGAAAATCAGATTTCTTGGGCCCAACCTTCTCCCCACATATAGTACAAGTAGTAACCTCACCCATTCCAAGAGCTTGTACAAGTGCCACGATGGAATGATGAGCTATGACCCCATTTACAAAAACTGTATGGTTCAGACCAGTGACAATGCACAAAACAAAAGTATTTAAAAAAGAAAAGAAACAAGAAAAAAAAAACTCACTAACCACATGTAGAATCAAGTAATTAAATAAACTATCTCATGCACAAGTCACAGTGCAGAGTTCAATCCATTGAAATCCAAAATGTATACAAAATGCTCAATTATAACCAATTTTCCAATTACACAGTCTGTACATTGACTTCCAAACTTCATCCAACCCCACACACAGGTTGGGGGAGGCCTTACATAATTGAAAATGACACAAATCCAACTGTTTCTGAAAGTTATACAACCAAATGCTCGAAGATGCATTTTTGCAAGAAATGTTGTCAATGTTGTCAATGACAACATTGACAAGTTTTACAACTTTTTGATTCTTGCACTCTAACTTGGTCAACACACCATGAAACTTATCCAAATGCACTAAAATTCCTATTAGACCTCAAATTAGCTCTCCTAGACTCTAACAAGCATAAAATCCATGGTTCCACCATTCTTGGAACATTTACCTAAATTGGACAAATCATTACTTCTTAACATCAAATGATCTAGTTTGGTCTTCTAACCAAATCAACATGCCCTAGGACCTATCTAGTCCTATTATTTTACTAGTGGTTTTTATAAGACCACTACAAGCCAAAATCAAACTAGGAGCCCTAGGTTACCATCTAGCCTTACCTAGGTGCTCCTTCACCATACTCCCCCACAAAGGAAAGTCATGTCACTCCTGTGGACACAATGTCTTCAGGAAATTCATGTCACTCCTGTGGACACAATGTCTTCTAACCAGATCAACACACCCTAGGACCTATCTAGTCCTATTATTTCATTAGTGGCTTGGCTAAGACCACTACAAGCCACAATCAAACTAGGATCCCTAGGTTACCATCTATCCTTACCTAGGTGCTCTTGCACCAGTTACAAAGCTAGGCCCCTAGTTTTGTTAGATGAATTAATCACATCGTAATATAGATAATATTGACAAGGTATGAAGCCATGTAGAAACCCTCCACAACTTGAGCCCTTGAAAGTGACTACTTTAATGTCACCAAAACCATAGCTCTATAGTTTGGTATAATCTCTAGGATCATAAAAATAGAGGAACCAATGTGGAATACAAATGTGTGGCATATTATGCCCAAATAACTTACACATTAGTATCATGATATCCTTGACATGTTTAGGGAAAAAAGACCAGATCATAAACTTAATTATGTAATGGTGGTGCAGTCAATATTAAGGTTCCTTACCAAGCACCCCAATTACATAACCGCAACAATTAACGATTAAAAAACAATTCTCAGTGACTAGTCTTTGCTCTACACAATTGGTTGATGTAGACAACTCGATGCACACTCCTAATGAGGCAACAGATCCTGCATTAAGTAACCCCCTGCTTCTAGAAAGACTCATTTAATTACCAACTGGGGATTTGTATATTTGGATGACACTGGCATTGTATGTGCAACAAAGGCATTCCTAGCTGTCTACTAATTTATGAAAGAAATTCATTTAAAATAAATATTAAACAAAACAAAGGTAATGTTGAATAGCGGGTTTGGTATACATAGTAGTGGATGCGGGTAATTGATAGTGTTAGCGCAACAGTGGATGTAGGCATACTAACAAAAATGTTAACAATAAGATTTTCCTTATAATTAAAGCTACATAAATCAATGAAATGTAACAATATAATTGAAATTGTACTTTAAAGCATTGACCAATTAACTATTAATGTGAGAAATCACTAAACATTATCAATTGAACTGTTATTTTAACAACTAAATATAATCTAATATAATCTAATATAATCTATTCTAATCTACAAAGAAAATTACTTCACCTCAAAGCATCCTTTGCTTGAGAGGTTGTAATCTCAAACAACGTTAACTTAACTCAGCTCATCCAATCATTCACCTTTGTCGATAGATAACCGCACATAACAAAAAATAACTTTAACTTCTCTATAATCTAGGCATAATCTAACATATTACAAACAACACGACTCTTGACTGATATGGAATTTATAGATAGTCATAGAAAGAGTGGTCATAATTACAATTGAATTCCTGTTGAAAGATGTCACTCCTCCTAAAAAGATGGTGGCTTATTCTTCAACTATACTAGGCATTGACAACTTCTAACTAATAAAAAATATTAAAGTCTCACTAGAGCTCAAACTCTACAAAATGTACATTATGAATTTGTACAAGGGATAAATAAATGTAACAACATACCATGTTGTCAGTTACACAAATCTTCCACTTTGTTTGCGTGTTATAAATCCATGACAAAGTCAATGAGGATGTGAATGACCATGTCGACCATTGCCTCTAACTTATTCCATATGAATGCAATAGAGATATCTCTTGGCTTGGCTGCATGCCAATTTCTATTTTCTCAAGTTTACAGGTTAGTTCTATATAACTTTTATCATATATAAGTTATTAAAATAGGTCCAATATGTATAATATTAAGCATATAAATTCTAATAAATTTTAAACTAGAACTACTAAAATGACACAATTTTAGAAATTCATCACACCCCCAACTTAAGTGTCTACTCGTCCTCATACAACTAAGGCCTACTACCGAAGTATGATACATTAGATCTATAATCTATATATTCCATTTTAGAGGTTCCTTACCAATCACACCAATCACACAACCACAATAGTTTACAAATTACAAACAAAGCTCAGTGATTGGTCTTCCCTATACATAATTGGTTGGTTTCTTCTATGAAGGATCATTTAATTATCGACTAGGAATGTGTGTATTTGGATGATGATGACAATGTTTGTGTAGCATAGGCATTCCTAGTTTTCTATAAATTTATGTAGTACTGGCTATAGGTAGACTTATAGAATGTTAACAATAAGACTCTGGACTTGAATCCACCTCTTGCTATTAGTGCAATCTCTTCTGGCCATGTAGACCCTTCTTTGATTGCTACTCCTAATCTACTCCAACCTTTGGGTGTTGATGTACATCATTACCATCACTGTGTTCTTGGTGCTAACTATCCCACATCGGGGGTTCCATCACCGTGTGCTAGGGACCCTAGTGATAGTATCAATTGGACGATTGTTCAACAACGAAGGAAGAATCACTCTTCAATATCTCATTATCTTTCCCATGTTTTGAGTGAGTTGGCTTCCCACTCTTGATATGGGTTACTAGTTGTGTTGCTAGTGTTTTGTTAATGGTATATTTTTGACCTTGTTGTAAATAGTCATTTTGGTCTATTTTTCTTCGCCCTTGGGATTTTGTAGGGTCAACACCCTTGTTTTTGCCACTTTTAATATAAAAAACAATAAGACTATCTTTCTAACTAAAGCTATATAGATTAGTGAAACGTAACATAATTGAAATAATACTTTAAAGTATTAACGAATTAACTGTTAATGTGAGAAATCACTAAACATTGACCATTCAACTGCGATTCTAGCAAATGAAACTAATATAATATAATCTATGAAGATAATTACTTAACCTCAAGTGTCCCTTGTTTGAGGGGTTGTAATCTCATAACTTAACTTGAATTAGCATCCAATCATTCACCTTTATTATACGATAACAATTCATAACAAAAATAACTTCTACTTCTACTTTTGTAATCTAGGTAGAATCCAACATAGTATGAACAACATAATTTTTGACTGATCTGAACTTGTAGGCAGTCCTAGAGAGAGTGGTCATGATTAAAATTGAATTCCTACTAAATAGATGTCACTTCTCCTAAAGCAATAGTAAAAACAAAAATTTTACATTCTCATCATTTAGATAATAGAAACAATTCCAATTAATTTTATAATTAGCAACATTTAGGAGAACAAACTAAAATTGTTTGGTTAAATCCTTCAAATTTCTTCCTTCTATTATGATTTTCTTTGACAAATCTCCAACCAACCATAAAGACGTAGATTTACCTTATTTGATACTTCCATGGACTAAAGTTCAATCGTTTCTCCAAAGTAGTTCAACTTTCACACTAGACAATGTCCACTGATTTTCTCATAGTTTTGATGTTGCTAATGTTTCTTCTTGTTGGGGGTTTCCATTCCAATGGGAACAATAAATTGAAAACTTATTTGGAGGCTCCTACCTCCTTGGAAATATTTTATTTTATAAGCTATTTGTTTTGTCTCTTGATCAAGGATCTCAAATTCATTAGGAACCTAGAATTAGGTTTCTTATTGAAGGTTCCTACCCCCTTATGAACTCCCCAAATGGTATTTACCATTTTCTTTGTTGAGGTTTTGAACTTCATTAAAAAATAAAAAATTATTTGAGGTTCCTACCTCCTTAGGACCACCCATAAATTTTTTACCAAAGGCTTTATTGGGGCTTTAGAATTATTTAGGAACTAAACGCCATCCTTAGGAACTCTTTACATATTTTTTGTAGCTCTTCATTATGCATTCAATAGGAATTGAAACTATCAAGAGTTATGATGGTTCCTAAAACTACTATGAGCTCTGACTTTTAAAGCTAAGTAAGAGACTAAATATCTATCATTGATTCCACCAAGAACTGGGATCATTGGGAGTTTAAGTGGTTCTTGGAAATATTATGAGCTTTAACTTGTTACAAAAAAAAATAAGTTTTTATCACTGATCCAACAAAAAATTGAAACTATCAGGAGTTTTGGTGGTTCTCAGATCTTCTCTAAGCTTCTACTTTTCAAGAGGAACCAATTCTTAAAGACTTTTCGATGAAGCCACTAGGAATTGGAATTGTTGGTGGTTCTAGTAGCTATCGAAACTACTCTAAGCTCTAACGTGCAAATAAAAAAAAGTCCCAAAGGGTTTTTAGGCCTCTAAGTGAGAACTAGAACTTGTCAACAGTCTTGATGGTTCTTAAAACACCTCATAGCTTCAATTTTTATTGAGGGAGGCTCAAAGTTCCAACTTCCGACAAATTTTCCAATCCTTATCCAATTTTCACCAAATTTAAACCAAAGATACACTTTTTGGTTCCTCTAAAAGGTGAAGTTCTTTCCCAATGTTTTACTTGAAAATGTCTCCTAGAATAAATCAACAAAAAACTAACAACTTCAAAAGATTAAAAAAGTCAGGCAAAATAAATAAATAAATAAAAATAAAAATAAAAATAAAAAAATAAAAAAATAAATAAATAAATAAATAAATAAATATATATATATATATATATATAATTTTTTCGGGGTGGGGGAGGGGAGGGGACAAGATTTCTCGTAAACCCAAATGTTATTATATTAGACACATCGAGTAAGTGAAATCTTCCATGATTTTGTCAACGATGAACATTTTGAAAAGTCTGAGATTGGAAGTCTATACTTAGCCAATTCTACAAAATTCATCCAAGGGGATTCATTTATAGCTCTCTTCTTCCTCTAACTTGATCTTACTGTCTGAACTCTATATTTGCATTGATTAGCCTTGTTACCATAATTGTGACATACATAGCAATTCCCATGAAACATATTATTCATTCCACTTTTCTTAATCGTATTAAAAAATTGACTTCTGCTTTGATTCACTTTATGACCAACCTTATGACAATTAATGCATTGAATCTTCTGATCTTTCTTCATCTTACGTTCAACAACCTTATGACAAAAATTCTTGCATATGTAATAATAACTGTTAAAAGATAAGTATCTTTGAACATTCAGTTTCCTTACATGAGGCCTTCTTGTAGATGTATTCAAAACATTGACCTTTATTGCTACCTCAGACTTTGGTTTAGCTTCAACTACCTTCTCTTTTCCTTTGTCCTTCAGATCTGAACATTCATTGGTAAAACCTAATCCTTCCTTGTCCTTGTGACTTTGTAGGGCTAGAAACTGATCTAAAATATTACTTCTTTCACAAATATTAGCTTCCTTAATTCCCAAGTCAACTTATAATTTTCATCTAACTGCATCTTGAGATTCTCTTCAGATTTATTCCATTCCTCTATGGTATTTTTATTTCTTCTTCGGTCCTCACCCAACCTACTTTTAATGTTTTTAATCAATCTCTCATAAATTCCTTAGTATTTTTCATGTCACCCAATTTCTTTTCAATATCCACCACCTTTTCTTTTGACTCCATCAATTCCTAATAGACTTCCTTGCGCTATGATTTGAATTAATAGATCTGACTTCCCAAATGTAAGATACATGCATTCTCTTCCTTTAGGTTTTCTTTTAGCTCCTCATTTTTTATTCAATGCACTCTATGTTTCTCATCATGATCTGTCAATCCTCATTAGAATAATACTCTCTCTCCATCTGTTCTAATACCCTAGATCCCCTTCAAGCGGTAATCTCTAATTGCAAGGGACCAAGATATGATACCAATTATTGAACAAACCGAATAACTTAGAGGGGGTGTGAATTAGTTATTCATAAATAATTTCTTAAACTTTTACTGAACAGGTAATACCGTAAACCAATCTGAAACTTATAGAAGACATAAACAAGAAAGCACAAAAGCATCAACACAATGAACACTAGAATTTACATGAAAACCTTAACTGGGAAATACCATGCAGAAAATAATTCTCGTGAAATGAACAACAGTTAAAGTGACACTTGTTAACGTGATTTTTATAAGTACTCACTGCCATTTTGATCACTTCTTTTTGGCTCACTACTGGTTTTCTCATTGCTACTTGGCTCATTGCCAGTTGGGCTAACTACCCAAAAAAGAGAAAGGCTAACTGCCAATACAATTAGACTCACTTCCAACACAAAATGATTTAATAGAAAAATGTGAAATAATAGAGATGCATTTGTCTATGCATGAAAAAATTTCAGCTGATAGCTCAATAATTACCGACACCAACACATCCAGTATAGATCTTCTGTCAGCATACACCACACATCTGCAACACGCTATGTAAAACCTTCTCGTGATATCACAGTAATAGTTATCTCAACTTCCTTATGCTTACAAACTGCTACCACAAATTCACACACCTACACATACACACACTCATACATACCAGATACAAAATGAATTCTCTATTTATATATCCATCTGATAAGGTAATTTCTCATTTCGGCTACACCACAAAACATGTCGGCTATAATACTAAAGATATTACAGTTATATTTTAACACGCTACCGTTGAACTTAAATATAGGTCATACATAAAAAATCTTCATACAACATTACCACATGACCTCAAGATAGGTCACCCTTAAGATATGTACGTTTATTGAAGATAGACAAATTTTGAAAACGTCAGAACACTACAACCATGACCATGTCTTGTTAGAATAATAAGTAGAAAAATGCAAATATTAACACACAAAAGAGAACACAATAACACATAAATTTAACGTGGTTCACCCAATCCCTGGGCTACGTCCACCAACAGTGAGTCCAATGTCTTTATTATTATCCAGTGATTACAATCTGAAACCTGCAGCTCAATACCGTCACAGGAAGCTACGAAAATCCCTCATACAACGAATCTCCAACCCTAAGCCCTTTTCACAAGTATTTTTGACTTAACCTAATTAGGGAAAAAAATACTCTGACTTATAGAAAATTGATGGCCAACCTCGCCCCTTGACCCCGCCTGGGGCGCTGCCCTAGGACCCCGCAAAGGGCTCTTCCCCTTGACTCTGAGCTTTGAGCTTGGGGTGCTTCCCCCAATCCCCTATAAATAAGTCTAGGGGGAAACCGCGCTGAAATAACCTAAGTTTGATTAGGCTCCACATACATAACATGTCTTGATAAAAAAAAACTTCTAAACTAGTTGATAGATGAAACTTGATATAATCTGTCCAAATATAAAATATGAACACTATACCAAAAAAATTATATGAACTACAAGAATATTTAGGTAGTAGGGGCACCTAGAAGAAATCTGTAAGCACAGTAGTCAACGAACACCAATCGAAACTACAACCACTGAAACATGCTGATGCACCAAAAATATTTCATTCATTAGTAGAACAAAGTACACCCGACACCATACACCAAAACTATACATAAAAAATCTATTCTGAAAAACCTTGATGTTTTAATCAATAGCGCCAAGAAACCAATATGAAAGTTTTGACATCAATGCCAACAATGCCAAAAAAATCTCAACATGTCTAAAATTGACCTCCAAAATGAACTATCACTAAAAAAAAATATGGGTCGAATAGAAAACTTTAGCCGTAGGTTAAAATATTGTTGAATTACGCCTTGTAATATTCAGAAGGTGGAGAGGACATGTGCATGCACAAGTACAAAATGAGAAGATGGTGGCGCTATCAAGAAAGTAGTTTTTGATTAAAGAAATTAGCACATTAAATGCTTGTTGGGATCACTGAGGAAAACCCACAAAGAGAAAGCGTGACCATGTCTGGTTCATAGAGAAATAAGTTTGCCACGTGTTAGCACTGCGGGTACTCCTGGGAGGAGTGAAAGAAAAATCTTGAGACGATGCATCGACTTAACACGTGGATACTTCCATAGAGAAAGAGACTGCTAAGCCAAAATAGAAAGGGCCCACAACAAAAAGGGACTTCGCTGCATAACAAAAGGGAGAAAATAAAATTGAAGTTGGAGAAAAATATAAAATATAGGCTCACACAGCTTATAGTAGCATAATGATCTACAATGTTCATTTTTAAAATTTGTTTATTGTTTGGTGGAATGTACTGTATTTTGTATTGATTTGTAACATGTATTTTTTCACTTATTATAAAATTGTGAAGTTAATATGTCTAGGATTTAGCTCATCCATAAAATTCTCCATGTTAATGAGAATTGTGTAATCAAGTAACTTCTCCATTAAAAGGAAATTTTCTCTCCTCATGTTCATTACATCCTTATAATATGGCGTAGATTTATTAGTTTCCATCATTTGCGAGAAACACATCTTTCTTATATGTAAGGTTTTAAAATATTTTTGGCAAACAAAATTATATAAATCATTTCTTGAGGACCATAATCTCTATGGAATAATTGATGTAAAATAAATGACTTAATCCTATTACCAATCTTAGGAATCACATGAAATTATGATTTTCACCTATAATTTTGAATGGGGGTAATAGGAATACTTCCCATCTTCCTTTGACTAAGTCCTCAGATAATTGAGTTTGATAATTGAAATAAATTCCATACATAACATGGCCACCAATCAACACACCTTCAATTGCTAGGATAGATTCACCAAGTAGTTATTTTGCTAGCCTTAAGCTCTTCTACTAGCACTAGATGCATTCATGGCATGGGTTTTTGTGAATTGTTTGATAAACAATTAGGTAAAAAATATTATTAAATTACTCATTTTAATTTCATTTCTATATCTATTGGCACAAAGCTCCTAAAAATGACATGAACTAGGGTTATAAAGCTAGGCCCCTAGTTTTGTTAGATGAATTAATCACATCGTAATATAGATAATATTGACAAGGTATGAAGCCATGTAGAAACCCTCTGCAACTTGAGCCCTTGAAAGTGACTACTTTAATGTCACCAAAACCATATCTCCATAATTTGGTATAATCTCTAGGATCATAACAATAGAGGAACCTGTTGGTTCTTTTTCTTGCTGATGTGAAAATATTCCTCAGAGGGCTCGCTCTATTTATCCCAGACACTGACCAAGAAAAGAGTAGAACAATAGACACAAGGTTTTGAAACCTCCTACACTTTGAGCTCCACTAACTCGGGCGGGATTACCCTTCAAACTTATAATAATGAAATCACTGAATTATTCTAATTAAATGTGGATGAAATTACAGGTGTTGATCACTATAAATTTTATTAAAATAGACCAGACTGAAAGTAAAGATTAATTTTAATAATGATAGTCATTTGATTAAATGGAAATAGACCAGTGCTCAATCCTAGGGCATGGAGTCACTTATGAACAATTTTAACCAGCTTGATCATGGACAAAACTTAAGG
>MU225127.1:10432567-10446216 GCA_018584345.1 Thuja plicata | reverse complement strand
GTAAATTATTTAAATAAAACTTAGGGACTTATAATGTTATTTTTATGTGGTCAATATATGTGGCCAGTATACTGGCCATTATAAAAATAATATTATGAAAGTGCCTTACCCTAGGGTGTTTTTAAAACACAGAATCCTTAAGCTATCAACATACCAGATTTTCTGGATGCACTTGGAAACTAAGTATAGGGAGTCTCTCTCTCCACACCCTCAAACTCTATTAAAATATTAAGGGAGATGACTCACAAATTTCTATAACCTCACCTTGCTTAGTCTTGAACGTTAGCCTAAATTTAACTCTAGTTAAAACTGTATTTAATTGACACCTTGTGTAACTTCAACTTTAGAAGATGACCTTGGGTTAAGGGAGGTTGAAACTTAGTCATGATTCCCCTTAGACCCTCATGAATTTAATTCTACTTAAAAAAAAAAAATTTGTTTCAATTTTGGGCGCAAATTTTTGGGTGTGACACTTGGTATCAGAGCCACGTTTCAACACTGGAACCTTAAACCCACTATGTTTGATCAAACTTCAGATACCTGTATTAACAATTTTCAAAACAATATCAACTTAGTAGAAATTTACGCAACAAATTTCAACATATACATTTAAAATTAAGATACTACCTTCAACTTATACCACCTTCCTATGTGTGTAGGATGCCTCCAGTAACATGGCAAGCTCACGCCCGTGGACAAGGCCGTAGATGTGCCCCTTCGGCACGAGTTCAGTTGGAGCAGAATGTAGGGGGTAATGGTGAGGAGCAGAGGCCTCCTCCCGAACAACCCCCCAACTCCAACCAGGAAATATTGAATGCTCTTCAGAATCTGGTCGAGATTATTTTAGACAAAATACCTCAGGATAATCAGCATGCATGACTCAGGGGTGCAGCACATGAGCACAGTAGGAGTCCCTCACCTAGAGTTGTGGAGGACCATGCTGACCATGAGGGTGAGTTAGTACACACGCCACCTCTAGAGGTAGTTGTTCCAGCATTTGAGAGGGTACCTCGTGACACAGGGGACCACATCAGGGAACTTATATGCCTTAATCCACCACCTTTTTTAGGAGCCACAGGTGAGAGTGAGGCTGAGGCCTTCCTTTTGAGCCTTGAGAGATGTTTTGGATTGTGCCCTTATGGGAGCAATACGAGGGCATGCTTTGCTATCCACTTGTTGAGAGGATCAACAACTATTTGGTGGAGGACAAAAGAGTTAAAGGGTAATCTATCTATGGATACCCTCACTTGGGGAACCTTTCTGGAGAGATTTAGGGATCGTTACCTATCTGAGCACTATAGGTAGCGACGGATTGATGAGTTTCATGACCTTCAGTAGAGAGGGCTCACTATCACACAGTATGAGTGTAAGTTCTTGGAACTTCTACCTTATGTTGACTATATGAGAGATGAGAAGATCAAGGTCAACCGCTTTTTTAGAGGGTTGAATGCATCTATATCAGGTTCAGTGTGCGTGGCAGCACCAGGGAACCTTTGAGAGGCTGTGGAAAGGCCTTGATTGCTGAGGAAATTCAAGGTAGGGGATAGGATACATGAGATCGGTCATAGAAGCAAAACACCACACCATAGAATTTAGGGTATCAAAAAACACATTGGAAAGGGAATAAAAATAACCAAAACAATAACAGGCATTCCTCAGGATCTTACAAGTCCCCTCTGTCTCAGCAGTAGTCATATCAGGGATAGAAATAGAAGGCCCCTTAGGGGCAACAGGGCTCCAAGCCCAAACAGTGGTAGTCATAGGCTCCTAGTAGGGACTAGAGGTCACAGGCATCATCGACACCCCCATCTAGGACTCAACAGTCCTCCAGGGGTGGTTATAGTGGTTCTAGCAGGACAGGGGGCTCATAGTATTCTAGACCCCAGGGTACCCTATTTTAGACTTGAGGGCCATGTTATTCTTGTGGTGCCATGGGGAACTTGGCTAGAGATTTCCCTCAAGGGGGTGGTCAGCGCACCACAGCATCAGAGCCCACTGTTGGTGATATGGGTAGATCCCATAGACTTTTTGTAGCGGTTGGCAACTGCCACGCAGAACATCAGGCTACTATGATTGAGACTACAGGTATGATTGGAGGTAGTAGAGATACTATTCTATTTGATTCAGGTGGTACAGATTCTTTTGTTTCTCCATTGGTCGTGGAGCGTTGTGGGCTAGTGGCAGCTAGACAAGAAGTTAGTTGGGAGGTAGAGTTAGCCTCAGGTTCTAGAGTACCCGTCACTTCCTTAGTTAAGGATTGCCAGATACAGATTGGTTTCATGACCACCATTTTAGATCTACATATCACTCCTCTTGGATCCTATGGGATAGTACTTGGCATGGATTGGCTTTTTGCACACAAGGCCAAGCTAGACTGCCAAAAAAAGAAGATAGAATGTTTAGATGACAATGATAATGCTATAGTAATCCAAGGGGTTCAAAGGGAAGTATCCATTCGTATGATTTCTGCTATGAAGCTAAAGCGGTGCATGCAAAAAGGGTGCCAGTTATTTGCCATCTCGATCAGTGATAGGGATGAGGAAGCAGAAAAGGAAACTTCTCTTGATGATCATCCCATGTTACAGGAATTTGCAGATGTGTTTCCTTTAGAATTACCCAGTATGCCTCCCCATAGAGTAGTTAATTTTCATATAGACCTCATGCCAGGAGCTGCACCAATATCTAGGGCACCTTATAGGATGTATCCTAATGAGCTTAATGAGCTCAAGATTCAGCTTGAGGAGCTCCTTGAGAAGGGGCACATATGACCTAGTGTCTCTCCTTGGGGTGCACTAGTTATCTTTGTCAAAAATAAGGATGGATCACTTATATTGTGTATGGATTATAGGCAGTTAAACAAGTTAACCATTAAGAATTGATATCCACTACCTAGGATTGATGACTTGTTCGATCAGTTGTAGGGTGCCCGTGTGTTCTCTAAGATAGATCTTAAATTAGGGTACCATCGATTGAGAATCATTGAAAGTGATATCCATAAGACAACTTTCCGGACTAGATACAGACATTATGAGTTCACTGTTGTTCCTTTTGGTCTTACGAATGTCCCTGTGGTATTCATGAGCCTCATGAATGGGGTATTCCGCACTTTCCTTGACAGATTTGGGGTGGTGTTCCTTGATGACATACTGATATATTCTCGTAATGAGAAGGAACATGAGGAGAATTTGAGACAGGTATTACAGTGCTTGAGGGATAACCAGTTGTATGGAAGTTTATCAAAATGTGCCTTCTTCAGAATAGAGGTCTGATATTTAGGCCATGTTATTTCTGGTGATGGGATCTCAGTGGACCCATCTAATATTGATGCCATTATGAATTGGAAAGCACCTACTACTGTGACCAAGGTCAGGAGTTTCATGGGTCTCACAGGATATTATAGGTGGTTTGTTTAGGGTTTCTCTAGAGTGGCTCATCCTATCACCTCCCTTCAGCGAAAGGGAAAGAAGTTTGATTGGACAGAGAAGTGCAAGAGAGACTTCCAGGAACTCAAGAAAGCACTTACCAGTGCACCTATTTTAGCAGTGCCAGAGCCTACAACGGACTTTGTAGTCTACACAGATGCTTCCTTGGATGGTTTGGGGATAGTACTTATGCAGGATGGGCGAGCTATAACATACAAGTCTAGGAAACTTAGGACTCACGAGCTCAATTACCCCACCCATGACCTTGAGCTTGCGGCAGTAGTGTATGCTTTAGTGCAATGGTGACACTTTTTCTTGGGACATTGATTTGAGCTTCTGTCAGACCATCAGAGTTTGCAGTATATATTCACTCAACCGAACCTTAATACTAGGTAGAGGAGGTGGATGGAGTTCTTATGTGAGTATGAATTTGATGGCCATTA
This sequence comes from Thuja plicata, assembly GCA_018584345.1. NCBI lineage: Eukaryota > Viridiplantae > Streptophyta > Pinopsida > Cupressales > Cupressaceae > Thuja > Thuja plicata. The sequence continues at coordinate 10,442,351 of MU225127.1, read as the reverse complement.
TATCAAAGGAAAGGATAATGTGGTCACTGATGCCTTGAGTAGGAGGCGACATGAGTTATCTTCCATGATCACTGGTACAGACTTGAGAGATCGTATACTACACCATTTGCAGGAGGATGAATTATATATAGAGGTTTGTCAGTTGACCCGATCTCAGAGACCCCTTGTGGGTAGATTTTCAAAATATTGCTTGGAGTTCGATGGACTACTACATCATAGAGGATGCATTTATGTACTTTCTTCTGGGGATTTGCGTAATATCATCATGCTAGAGGCTCATAGAGCCCCTTATGTGGCACATCCTGGAGTTAAGAAGATGCATGTAGATTTGAGATAGCTCTATCATTGGTCGGGTATGAGACAACACATTACGGAGTTAGTAGTCCAGTGTCTTGAATGCTAGAAGGTTAAGGCCAAGCATGCTCATCCTAGAGGGCTCCTTTAGCCTCATGAGGTACCTATGTGGAAGTGGGATGTTATATCCATGGATTTTATTGTTGGTCTCCCTATGTCATCTCGACGCCGTGATGCTATCTTGGTGACAGTTGATAAGTTGACCAAAGTGGCCCACTTCTCACCCATTTGTACCACATTTACAGCCCCAACAGTGGCTCAGGTCTTCTTTAGAGATATATTCAGACTGCGTGGCATTCCTCAGAAGATCATTTCTGACAGGGATTCTCTCTTCACTTCATCTTTTTGGAGAGAATTACAGGCAGCTTTGGGCACCAGGCTCAACTTTAGCACAACTTATCACCTAGAGACAGATGGTCAGACTGAGAGAGTGAATCAGGTTCTCAAGGATATGCTTTGTATGTATGTTATGGATCATTAGGTCAAGTGGGAAGAGTATTTGCATTTAGTAGAGTTTTCCTATAATAATGGGAATCATTCATCCTTGGGTATGCCACCATATCAAGCACTGTATGGTAGACCTTGCAGGATACCTTTGAGTTGGGATAGGATTGAGGACATAATTTCCATTGGACCATAGCTAGTCCTAGAGATGGAGCAGCAGGTAGCCTTAATTAGGCAGCATCTTGTAGAGGCGCAAGATAGACAAAGGAAGTATGCCGATGCAAAGAGGACAGATCGGGTTTACATGGTCGGAGATAGGGTCTTCTTGAGAGTGCGGCCTCACAAGAGTCCAATCCATTTTGGAAAGGGCTCTAAGCTTGCACCTCAATTGCTGGGATCATTTGAGATATTGGAGAGGATAGGACCAGTTGCTTACCGTCTAGCCTTGTCACCTAGCCTATCACACATCCATGTGTTGGTCCACAAAGAGGGGGGTGAATCAGTGGACTATAATATTTATTTTTAGCTCTCAACCTCTAAATTTGATTCAACTTGGTAAACTACAATTACTGCACTCTAGACAACATGCAACCTTGAATAATTCAAGTAGCAACATTAACACATGTCATCCACATAAGATAATGACACATTAACACTAGATTTAGCGAGGAAACCCAAATTAAGAAAAACCTCCATGGGACTTGTCACCCACAAATAAAATACTCTTCTGAAGTATTCTTGGTTAGGAGCCAATCCTATTAAAGATTACAAAACACATTGTTAAATGTGACCCGGTCAAGGGATTTCCCTCAGATCGGTTAGGATCTTCACTCTGTTAAAAGTGGCCTGATAAAAGGACTTAAAACACTCTGTTAGATTGTCACCTATCTCTAGGGTTTACAATAGGATAGCTATATCCACTTGGTTAAGAGATTTTTTAGATACAAATATGAAACATACAATAAAACTTGATCTATTAGTGCAACAACTGTCTTCTACCTTTTGCTTGATTAGATCCTTTTCTACTCACTCGGTCTACTGGATTCAGTACCTCATCACTTCTTCAATAACTCTTCCATCAGTCATTCATAGTCTCTATTCAGAGTTCAGAGTTTAGTCTTCTTCCTTTCTCTGTATCACTCGGTGACTTCTCTTGTGTCAACCTTTTCTTTTCTTCTCATTAAACAACCAGCAACAAATTTTCATTTGTGTGACTTCATTTATATAGACAATATTTTGCCTCTTAATCTCCTTGGTTAGGTTTCCTATAGTTCAATCTCAGTTTCTCAATCATCCTTGTGATTTATTGCCACTCGGTAAACCGCCTGACTTTTACCTTGGGAATTTTTCCCTTCTTGGGACTCAAAACATTTGTTTAGCCACTTAATCTCTTCCTTTGATGTTTATCTTGATTTCTTTGGTTCATGGATCTTGTAACAAACTTCTTCCTTCCCTGTGGAATCTTCTAGCTCATCATGATCTGTCTTAGATTCAATCTTATCATTAACTTCAAACGACTGTTCCTTGTTCGGTTACTGACTTTATAAGTCGGTAACATGAACTTCACTACTTGGTAACTAACAAAGCTTGGTGCCTTTGCATGAACTTGGTACTCGATAACGATGACCAAATAGAATTTCCACTCGGTGACTATTTTTTCTTGGTGCTTGATTCTGCTTTCTTTACCGACTGCTCCCTTTGCTTACATTACCGATTGACTTCTCATACTCGGTAGTCTCATTCATTTACTTTACCGACTTGACTAAACCATGTTACCAACTATGTCATCATGAAAACAATGTAGAAAACAATTATACCAATCATCACTGAATCATTGTCTGATCTGTATTAGTTACCCAGTTAAGTTCTTCAACACTTTCATCTTTTCACTTGCTCTTTTTCCTTGTCTTCCTCAATTTGTAGTTTACTCCAAATGATATGGAAACTCAATATAAATCAGAAATCAATTGCTTGACATCAATGACAAAATAAAAACTGATCTAAGAGTATTCTACAACTTTGTATACCTCTGATCTCTCATCATCTCATCATGTGAATATCAGTTGGTTAACAATCTCCCTCTTTGAAATTGATGGCAACCTTGACAATTAATGATGATGGCAACCTCAGTATTTTCTTTGTATCCTACTTTGCTCCCTCTGAGCTGATTCTTCTTGTGAGTTATTCAAACTCCCTCTTTCATAATAATTCTTTCTTTGTGTCCCTCAACACTCTTGTTTCTGACAATCATCAATTCACATATCTCCCTCTTTGACAACAATGTCAAAGTGCCATACTTCCTAAGAATATTCAGGTAGTGAATCATACCTAGCATGTACTAATAGCTCTTGTCATACATCATTGTTTCTTTTTCACAACTTCAGGCATCACCTCAAGTGTGAAAGCTTGCATCAACTCAGAAAAAAATAGATATTCTAAGAAGTCCTAGAATTGATGCAGCATGTAGTATGCATTTAGTGAATGTTGGGTAGGGGTAGGACCCCTAATTTACCTCTGAGATGCTCAAAAGCATCCTTCGGTAGTGGCTTAGTGAATATATCTGCAATCTACTCCTTTGAGCTTACATATTACAACATCACATTCTTCTCTTGTACTTGTTCTCTCAAATAGTGATATTTGATAGAAATGTGCTTGGTCTTAGAATGCATAACCAGATTCTTTGATATATTGATAGCACTTGTGTTATCACAATAAATAGTAACTAGATCACTAACCTCTTCATTCATACCTTCAATTCGTTGTTTGATCCATACAATGTTTGCATAATTCATAGCTGCAACAACATATTCAGCCTCGACAGTTGACTGTGAGATGCAACTTTGTTTCTTGCTCAGCCATGTTACTAATCTGTCTCCCAAAAAGAAAGCTCCTCCGCTTGTACTTTTTCTATCATGAATGTTCCCAGCCCAATTAGAACCAGTGTAGACTTTCAAAGAAAATTCTCCTTTCTTTTTGTATAGTAACCCAAAATCTTCAGTGCCTTTCAGATATCTCATTATTCTTTTTACTGCAGACATGTGTGTCTCCTTTGGATTAGAAGAAAATCTTGCAAGAATCCCTACAACATGTGAAATATTAGGTCTTCTATGTACAACATACTGTAACTTACCAATCACTGATCTGTAAATTGTGTCATCTACTACCTATGATTCATCTTCCTTTGATAATTTACATCCAGTGGCCATAGGTGTTCCGACAGGTTTTGAATCCTCCATACTGAATGTCTTCAAGACTTCCTTGATATATTTTGATTGTGTGATGTAAATCCCATCTTTGGTTTACTGTATCTGTAATCCAAGAAAGAACTTTATCTCTCCTATCATGGACATTTCAAACTCCTTTTTCATTTCTTCAGCAAATGATTAACTCAATGTGTCACTTCCTCCAAAAATAATATCATCAACAAATATTTTAGAAATCAAAATTTCTTTATCATCATCACATTTCAAATACAGATTACTATTGTCACTTGTTCTCTGAAATCCAATCTTGATCAAATAAGAATGCAATCTTTCATACCATGCTCGGGGTGCTTGCTTTAAGCCATATAGTGCTTTGTGCAATTTGCATACCATGTCCTTGTYAATATCTTTAGCAAATCCTTSRGGTTGTTCAATGTARACTTCYTCTTSAAGAATACCATTAAGAAATGMARAYTTTACATCCATTTGATARACTTTGAATCCTTTATARGCTRCATATGCTAGTAKAATTCTRACTCCTTCTAATCTAGCAACCGGTGCAAAAKTTTCACCATAATCAATTCCTTCTTCTTGTGCATAACCTTTGCAAACTAATCTTGCTTTGTTCCTGATAACATCTCCATTCTCATTCAGTTTGTTTCTGAAAATCCACTTAGTACCAATTACATTTTTGTCCTTAGGTCTCAGTACCAGTTCCCATGTGTTATTTTTCTCAATTTGATCTATCTCTTCTTTCATAGCATTAGACCAATCTTCAGTATCTAGAGCATCTTTTACTTTCCTCGGATCAAATGTAGATATTAAACATGTATTGTTCCTTACCTTGCTTCTTGTCATCACTCCATCATTTTTATTTCCAATTATCTTGCTCGGTGAGTGGTGTCTTCTTACATATTTCTCTAGAACAGGCTTGGTAGTGGATGCAGGTACTTCATCATCACTTGGTTGTGGTTCCATCTATTCATCTTCCTTCTCTGGTTGTCCTCCCGATAGTACATCAATATGTACATATACAAATCTTTGATAATCCTCTGGTTCCTTTTTCTTTTCTCTATCATTTTTCTCTGCAAATTCATCAATTTTCACATTTGCACTTTCCACAACCTTGTTAGTAGACTTGTTTAAACATTTGCAAGCTTTTCTCTTTGTGGAGTATCCAAGAAATATTCCTTCATCACCTTTAGAATCGAAATTTCCTTCTCTGTTATCTTTCAAGATATAGCATATACTTCCAAAAACTTTGAAATAACTTACATTAGGTTTGTTCCCATACCAAATTTCATAAGGTGTCTTGTTTGTGCCTTTCTTCAATTATACTCGGTTCAATGTGTAGGCTACAGTACTTACTGCTTCTCTCCTGTATGTTTGAGAGATTCCCTTCTCAATCATTAGTGTTCTTGCACAATCAACAATTGATGTGTTTCTTCTTTCTGCTATTCCATTCTGCTCAGGTGTTCTCGGTGTAGACATTTGTCTCTTTATCCCATATTCATTACAAAAGAGTGTAAACTCATAAGATGTAAACTCTCCTCCTCTATCATATCTCAGACATTTCAGTTGTCTTCTAGTTTCCTTTTCAACTCTTTCCTTATACCACTTAAACATTTGAAAAGCATCAGATTTTTCTTTTAAGAACATGACAGACATCATTCTAGAGAAATCATCAACAAACAAAATGAAATATCTATCACCATAGTAACTTTGTGTTCTCATAGGTCCACATAAATCAGTGTGTAGTAGGTCCAAAATTCCTTTTCTAACATAGGTTTTACTTGTAAAACTTGACTTAGTCATTTTCCAATCTGACATTCCTTGCACATGACATTTTCAGGTTTGTCCAATCTTGGTAGACCTCTAACTCTATTCTTTTTGCTCACCTTGATCAAGTTGTCAAAATTAACATGACACAACCTCTTGTGCCATAGCTAGATATCCTCCAATTTTGTGTATAGACAACTCTTTTCAGAAGTATCAAGGTAGAATAGGTTACCTTTAGTTTGTTCACCAGTGGCAATCATATTTCCATGTTTGTCAAACACTTTTACTTTCCCATTTTGGAATTCCAGTTGGTGACCTGTTGTATTTAGCTGTGCCACACTCAACAAATTGTACTTTAGTCCTTCAACCTAGTAAACATCATCACATCTTGTATTATTCAGCAAAATTATAGAACCTTTACATTTGATAGGATATGGAGCATCATTACCGAATCTAACAAATCCTCCATCATGATTTTCAATAGTAATAAACTTTTGTGTATCACCAGTCATGTGATGTGTGCAACAACTATCTATAATCCATGCATTATTTTTGCTCATGTGAGAAATTAAGGCTTTTTCTTCTTCATACCTTTCTACATCAGAATAATCTTTAATAGAAACATAAACAACTTCCTCATCTTCATTATCATTAGTGTCATCATCAGTTAATCCTTCTTCAGCAATGTAGCATGACTTCTTACCTTTGTCTTTGAAATCTCGGTATCTTCTGAATTTATTTTCTCTTATTTTCTCGGTCATCTTTTCTTTCATCATCCTTGATGCCTGGACAACTAGATGCAATATGGCCAATCTTGTTGTAGTTGAAACATTTTAAGGGTAGCTTACCTCTGTACTTACCTTTCCCTCTAGGTAACCTTCTAGCTAACAATGCTTCAAACTCCTCTTGCTGTCTATCATCTTCAGCATACAAAGTTTCCAACTCACTTCTACCTTTATGAAGTCTTTCAATTACATTGCTTGTATGGCTATCACTAGAAGTAGACTCTCTAGGGTTTCCAATACTCAGGGATGAATTGAATGCAGATTCCATCTTAGTAGTAGTGGTCAGACTATTATCAAATTCATTTAACTCAAATGTAGTCAACTTACCAATTGTAGCATCGAACGAGACTGTCATCTGAGGAATGGATCTTAGTTCTTGTATAGATAATACTCGGATAACATACACAGGTAGCAAGGTTCTCAATAGCTTGCTTGTCACATATTCTTTATCAATATGTCCTCTAGCACCTCTGATAGCATTTACCACTTCTTTAGTCTTGTACTATATTGTGTCACATTTTCTCCTTCTTTCATTTTCATTGAATCAAACTTGCCTCTTAAACTTTCTGCTTTAGCTTTCTAAACATGTTGATCTCCTCCATGTACCAATGTGATCTTATCCCACATCTACTTTGCTATATCACATCCATTAAGATCATTAAATTCTTGGTCGGTGAGAGAAGAGGATATCTCTATCATCAATTGTGTGTGTTCTTGTCTCTCCCTTGCCTACTCAAGTGTCATAGGACCAAAAGGTGGCAGTGAGTACTCATTATCAATATAATATAATGCATATTCTCCAATTATAGAGAGATGTAGTCTCATTCTACTTTTCCATGTAGAGAAGTTGTCCTTATTCAACTTAGGTGCCTCCCTCTTATACATCTTCGGATCTTTAACTCAAGTCCCTTTAAAATTTTCTCTTCAGAGTACTAGGCTCTGATACCAATTGTTGGTCCATAGAGAGGGGGGTGAATGAGTGGACTATAATCTTTATTTTTAATTCTCAACCTCTAAATCTGATTCAACTCGGTAAACTACAATTACTATACTCTAGACAACATGCAACCTTGAATAATTCAAAAAGCAACATTAACACATATCATCCACATAAGATAATGACACATTAACACTAGATTTAATGAGGAAACCCAAATTGGGAAAAACCTCCGTGGGACTTGTCACCCACAAATAAAATACTCTTCTAAAGTATGCTCAGTTAGGAGCCAATCCTATTAAAGATTAAAAAACACATTGTTAAATGTGACCTGGTCAAGGGATTTCCCTCAGATCGGTTAGGATCTTCACTCTATTAAAAGTGGCCTGATAAAAAGACTTGAAACACTCTGTTAGAGTGTCACCTATCTCTAGGGTTTACAATAGGATAGCTATGTCCACTCGGTTAAGAGATTTTTCAGATACAAATATGAAACATACAATAAAACTTGATCTGTTAGTGCAACAACTATCTTCTACCTTTTGCTTGATCAGATCCTTTTCTACTCACTTGGTCTACTGGATTCAGTACCTCATCACTTCTTCAATAACTCTTCCATCAGTCATTCATAGTCTCTATTCAGAGTTCAGAGTTTAGTCTTCTTCCTTTCTCTGTATCACTCGGTGACTTTTCTTGTGTCAACCTTTTCTTTTCTTCTCATTAAACAACCAACAAAAACTCAATATTTTTCCTTGTAATCTCCTTGGTTAGGTTTCTCGCAATTCAATCTCAGCCGCTCAATCATCCTTGTGATTTCTTGCCACTCGATAAACCACTTGACTTTTACCTTGGGACTTGTTCCCTTCTTGGGACTCACAACATTTGTTTAGCCACTTAATCTCTGCCTTTGATCTTCATCTTGATTTCTTTGGTTCATGGATCTTGTAACAAACTTCTTCCTTCCCTGTGGAATCTTCCAGCTCATCATGATCTGCCTTAGATTAAATCTTATCATTAACTTCAAATGACTGTTCCTTGTTCGGTTACTGACTTTATAACTCGGTAACATGAACTTCACTGCTCGGTAACTAACAACGCTTGGTGCCTTTGCATGAACTCGATACTCGGTAACTATGACCGAATAGCATTTCCACTCGGTGACTATTTTTGCTTGGTGCTTGATTATGCTTTCTTTACTGACTGCTCCCTTTTCTTACATTACCGACTGACTTCTCATACTCGGTAGTCTCATTCATTTCCTTTACCAACTTGACTAAACCATGTTACCGACTATGTCATCATGAAAACAATATAGAAAACAATTATACCAATCATCACTGAATCAGTGTTTGATCTATATTAGTTGCCTAGTTAAGTTCTTCAACACTTTCATCTTTTCACTTTCTCTTTTTCCTTGTCTTCCTCAATTTCTAGTTTACTCGAAATGATATGGCAACTCAATATAAATCAAAAATCAATTGCTTGACATCAATGACAAAATAATAACTGATCTAAGAGTATTCTACAACTTTGTATACCTCTGATCTCTCATCATCTCATCATGTGAATATCAGTTGGTTAACACCATGATGTGTTTCATATTTCTATTTTGAGAAAATATATTTATGATGAGTCTCACGTTATAGATTACGATGCCTTACAGGTGGAGTCGGATGGGCAGCTAGCATTGGAGCCTATTCGCATTTTGGCACACCAAACACTCGACCTATGAGGCTGAGAGCTGGACCAGGTTAGGGTTTAGTGGGATTGCTATGATGAGGTTACAGCTTCTTGGGAGGACACAGCGTAGATGAGAGCTCAGTATCCCCATCTTTTTGATGAACTCTAGGAGGAAGTTCAAGCCTAGGGGGGGAGGATGTGAGGCCTCACCCCGAACCTCATCGTAGTTTTCCAATTTTTCTGCTTATGATAGATTTAGCATATGAAACTTTACTTTTGATGCACTATGGACATTATGGATTTTATGCATTATGATACACCTTATGGACTATATTATGTTTTCTATTATGGACATTTATTCTGAGACAATTGATTTGGAAATACATTATGATTATGTTATGGTTATAGATGAAATTGGGATTTATTAGAAATAGATATTTAATTTTGATTTCTTGCAATGTGAATTTTACCTTAAGATAAATGCTTAAAATGAGATTGATGTATTCTTGTGATCTTTAGCAATAAACTTAATATGTTGATGATTTCCTTAAATTTTGAATATTTCTTATTTTCTTATGATGTATATTTATCTCCTCGGACTA
>MU225127.1:10399315-10421702 GCA_018584345.1 Thuja plicata | reverse complement strand
GACTGAGCGATGAGCTCAAGTCGCATACCCGCACTGCCTTTCCATGAGCTGTTATTTACTCTGCGAGTCTGCGACGCACATTAGTCGCGCACTCGCTACTCTTTCTGATGAGCTGGACATTCATTAGAGACACTGCAATACAGTCAGTCGTGCACTCGCCATACTTCTACCCGAGCTGCCATTTCCTTTGCGACTGAGCGATGAGCTCCCGTCGCGCATTCGCGATGCTTTCATCCGAGCTGCCTGTTGCTTTGCGACTGAGCGATACACCGTAGTCACGCGCTTGCCATTCTTTTCACTTAACCGTCAAGTCACCTGCGACCTTGCGATGCACAAGGTGTCGCTCACTCGCACATCCTACTTAGTTGTTTTCTGCTCGGCGACTGAGCGATTAAGCGCTCGTCGCGTTGTTGCACCGGGTTTTCACTGACTGTGAATTGACTCGCGACTGTGCGATGAGCTCCTCATCGCATTGTCGCACACTGTCTTTTCTGCTAGCCGTCTGTGACTGAGTGACTAGTTACTCATCGCGCACTCGCTCACTAATAAACTTAACTCATGACTAGCTTGCGAGTGTGCGATGCATGATTTTTCTGCTCTCCACTGGCTCTGCGACTTTGCGACTGAGTGAAGAACTGTTCAGGCTTGATGACAAGGACCGAAAACTAACTGTGATCTGCTCCTTTTGATCACTCAACAAGAATTTCTAGGGTCTGGAGCTAAACCCTAGGGTGCTATGCACCATTATCTCATTTTGGAACCCTAACCCTAATTTTGAAATTAGGGTTAGGATTTCAAAATTGAGAGGGAATGAAAGAGTCTTTAAGTGGGAAACTTTTCCCTTACTATTTTCAAAAAGGGGCATTTCTGATTTACTGTATATGTTGTTCTAAGAGAGTTTTCACATGAAGTTAATATTTTATTAGGCATGTATATATTAAGGATTTAATAGTAGTGGTTCCTCTTTTTATATATAATAATCAATGCCAAAATATATTCCACAAGATTATAATGGAAATTTGATCTTGAAGTATTATTTGATCTAGCTAGCAAATTTTAATTAGAAATCTAAAATCGGTTATGTTGATGTCTTTTAAATTAATGGACTTAGAATTTTATTCTTAATCATTTAAATATCTCTATTGAAGGGGTTATTTTTAAGATAAACCCAGCTTTGTAACCAAACCCCAAAAGGAGTATCACACGACCGAAAACCAATAGGAAATTTCATTGTTAGATAATTAAGTAAATTATTTAAATAAAAATTAGGGATTTATAACATTATTTTTATGTGGTCAATATATGTGGCCAGTATACTGGCCATTATAAAAATAATATTATGAAAGTGCCTTACCCTAGGGTGTTTTTAAAATAGAGAATCCTTAAGGTATCAACATACCAGATTTTCTGAACGCACTTGGAAACTAAGTATAGGGAGTCTTTCTCTCCACATCATCAAACTCTATTAAAATATTAAGGGAGATGACTCACAAATTTCTATAACCTCACCTTGCTTAGTCTTGAATGTTAGCCTAAATTTAACTCTAGTTAAAACTGTATTTAATTGACACCTTGTGTAAATTTAACTTCAGAAGATGACCTTGGGTTAAGGTAGGTTGACACTTAGTCATGATTCCCCTTAGACCCTCATGACTTTAATTCTACTTTAAAAAAAAAAATTTGTTGCATTTTTGGGCGTGAATTTTTGGGCATGACAGAAAGGTATGTTGAAACTGCACTCATATCTACGGTTAGTAAGAATGATGTCTAAATTATTGATAGTCGGTGTACTCACCACATGACTGGAGATAAGGAACAGTTTGAAACTTTTGAATATTATAATGGTGGATCAATAAGAATGGGTAATGACTCACCCTATCCGGTTGAAGGTAAAAGAACTGTTAATGTTTGTAGCTTTAGTCGTATGATCATTTAGAACACATATAATTATACTTAGATATTGATTAATAATAATATATTAGTATATATGTTATATTATATATATTATTATTAAATATATATTATGTAAACTTATACTCTTCTAATAAATGATTGATTAATGAAACCTTAACAATTATAATGAATAGACATGTCCCATGAAGGGACATGTCTCTCCTAGCATCTTTCCCAATATAAATGAAAGTGAGATTGTTGCATTTGAAAAACTCATACCATATACAACATAAGCAGTGCTATTACATTTGAAATGATCCTAAACCTCAACATGGTATCAGAGCCAAGTTGCAAATGTAGAAAATAAATACCCTCTGAAAACAACATGGTTGACCGACTAATGGTGAACTATCATTGTTTATATAAAGAAGGTCGTAGATGCAAAAAAAAATATGTTTGTAGTTATCAACCTCTGTTGGTGATTGTCAATGGTTACAGCTAAACGCTTAACTGGGGATGAATATGTATCGATGAGAATATCAATTTAGTTTATGAGTTCTATACGTAGTCTACATCTAAGATAATGTGAATGAGTGTCATCAATGATTGCGAACCTGAACCAGAGGATGCTGTTATGCAATCTATTCATTGTGATCACTGATCTTGAGTATTGATTTAATGATGATGTCAAACCTCTGGTTAGCATTGTTGGTAACTCTTAATATGTCAGTGCAGTCTTCAATTACGATCCAACTAGAAATGGTGATTGGTTAATAGATTCCTATTGAGGTGACTGTTTCACAAATATTTGATTGAGTTGGTGATATTCGATGATGAAATTACATCTAAATATTGATATGCATCACTGTTAAGATGTATGGTTGATATATATGTTGATCAAAGTGAGATGAAGATGAGGGCTTAGTCAAGGTTATTCAGATCCTACTAATATGACATGGTTGTGTCACTTTGTGAAGCCTCATGTGTAACTGTATAATACTTGCCTAAAAAGTAAATTTTTTCCAGCTTTTCATGTTGACTATTGATCTTATGATGCCTATCTCCTTAAGACTATGGTGCCTTTGACAGCAAAAATATGAGCCAGCGCTGCGACAAATCCAAGAGCATATTCATACTGCCTGGAGGAGACATTTTAGAAGAGACTTGCGATTGGAATTTGTGAACCTACAAGCATCAGATGGAAATTATATTGAAAGGGAATGTTACTACACACATGAGTGAAGAATAATATTTTCCACACCCTGTTAAGGCAATACAAAGTTCAATGATTGGAATCGATGCAAAGATAATGTCGAAACTACTTGGACATGAGGGAAAATGAGTTTCAAAATGCATGTGATGTGCTCATAATGGTTGTTGTGTGTGATAAAGGCATTATGAGAGATTATAGTCATTCACTCTGGTCATGCAAAATACATCTTCTTTTCTTCACTGGTCATTTTTCTTTCCAGAGCCCTGCCATGAACTTGGAGGAAGATTATACCTAAATGAATTGTGTAAAGATGTCATGCTTGGTTGTAGATGAAGATTGACTTGAGATTGTAGTCTGCTATTCTGATAAATGAAGACCTTTAATAAGTGCAGAGTCTTTCATTTTTGGTTACCTTCGTCTATGTGTTCATTCCTTTATGCCCTGCTCTATAGAGGAGTTCCAGTTCTTCGTAGGTTGGTTTGCAAGTGTATTTCTTATTTTAATTGGTCCTGTGAATGAATTGTGATTGAATATAATGTGGATGTAGACATTATTGCTATCAAGGGGGCCAACTAATATAAAGCATTGAACAAGAAATTTATTAAGGACCTATCATAAGTTTGGCCACTTAGAGGCTTTGATTTCAAAATATATTAAGGACCTATTATTGTGAGTTTGAACCTTACTAGAGATTTGCGATAGTTTGGAGACTAGAAATGTGGGTGGGATTATAAGGTGGCATTGAAATCTTGTTATTGTCGTGAATATCATTCCCTTCGGTGGTTTTCTTGTTTGATGTGAATGAGTATGGAAATCAACGTATTCATGGAAGAGCCCTCTTTTAAAGAACATGGAATCATGGTAGCTGCTAGTATTGAGAAGTGCTAGTATTTATTTATCTGTGCATAAATACTATATAAAGTATTCATCGTGCAAAATTGATTATGAAATGTGAATAATTCTTTAACATTACAGAGATATAAGACCTCTATAATCAATTCTATTAATGTAGTTATTGTAGTGTATTGTTTGAGAAAATATTACATGGAAGTACTAGTAGAGAAAAAAACCCCTGATTGACAAATTGTCAGAATGCTGAGCACTTGTTGAATATTATTTAGAGCTAGATGTCACTTTTATGTTCAAGTTTGATATTCATATCAATGAGAATTTGATGGAGAGCCAAACCCTTGAGGACAAGCAAGAATGGGTTGATAATAGTCATCTTGAACCTGCTTTACGGCTTGCTCATATTACCTGGCATATGGGTGAGCATGTGATCATACTATGAAAAATGGAGTAGACCATATCGAGATGGATTCCCTAGTGATCAAGATTGTGATTCAAATGATGCAGTTCCATGTATGTGGGTTAGAAGGCCTTTATGCAGATATCTAGGTCTTAATATTCCTAGGTAGATGGATAAGTTTTAAGAACAAAGGACATTCAAGAAAAGAGCTTGATGCAGACTAAATATCAAAGACACGACTTGTTGGAATGAAGTCAAAAAGTTGACATTAGATTTAGATGGAGTTTGATAGTTCATCTAAAGAAACCTTGGATGAGGAGGTCAGGAGGTTGTTGCAAAACCTTAAAATTTAAAGGAAGCATTTAGAGGATCTGATTCATTATGATCTCCAAGGAATTTGGTCATATTGGTTCAAAGGGAGTAAAAAAATGGAGATGGTTTTGCATTAAGAGGACTATGATCATAAGATTGAGTCCCATGTGTGTTGGTTGAAATGCCTTATGATAACTCCTATTTCATGATATTCCTGGATAACCTGGGGTTCATCAAGAGTGATGCAAACTATATAAGAGATATAGTGCATAAGCATGCTATTCAAGGTACATTATCACTACAAGATAGATGTATGATATTCTCACCAAGTCTCTTTCTAGAGAGAAGGTTGTATACTTTTGAGATAAACTTGGTATGTTGGAGAATGAAGCCTTAGATGAAAAGGATTTTTAACATATGTGATCTATTATTTTCTATGTTATTGCATTCATCTGTTTGAGAGAGAAGTCTAAGGTGAAAGCCCTTGTTTCCACCCTCTGGGATGAGCCATGGTGGATCCACTACTTGAGATGAGTCAAGGTGGATTTTATGTGTGTGACTCCATGAATTTATGGGCTCACTCATCCTGTGTACATTTGTGAGAGGTTACGACTTCTTAGACAATGAACACTTGTATTTGATGTTACAAGGTGAAAATATTGTAATGGATATTCGTTATGGTAGACATTTAATATGTCAGTGCACATACCATAATAGGGTTATATGTAAGGGAATGTAACATTCCTTATTACTACATCCCCGTATCACTATTTGAGGTGATATAAAAACTAGGTATCATGATCTGAGGTGATTCCTCATATCACGATCTGAGGTGATATGAAAATTAGATATCATGATCTGAGGTGATTCCTCATGTCACAATCTGAGGTGATATGAAAATTAGGTATCACAATCTGAGGTGATTCCTCATGTCACGATCTGAGGTGATATGAAAATTAGGTATCATGATCTGAGGTGATTCCTCATATCACATGTTAGGTGATATATAAAACTGGGTATCACATGTTAGGTTATTCCTCATATCACATGTTAGGTGATATGTAAAACTAGGTATCACATGTTCAGTGATTCCTCATATCACATGTTAGGTGATATGTAAAATTGGGTATCACATGTTAGGTGATTCCTCATATCACATGTTAGGTGATATATAAAATTGGGTATCACATGTTAGGTGATTCCTCATATCACATGTTAGGTGATATGTAAAACTAGGTATCACATGTTAAGTGATTCCTCATATCACATGTTAAGTGATATGTAAAAATTGGTATCACATGTTAGGTGATTCCTCATATCACATGTTAGGTGATATGTAAAATTGGGTATCACATGTTAGGTGATTCCTCATATCACAGGTTAAGTGATATGTAAAACTTGGTACCGCATGTTAGGTGATTCCTCATATCACAACTTATGTAATTTCTTTGCATTCATATAGATCATATAAGGATCCTTCTGAACTTAGCATTACATATTGATTGGACCATATGAGACATATCATGTAGTGACTTGTCTCTACGTAAACTTAATATCCATATGGAATACATCATGAGATGTGATGTTGTTGCACATACCATGGATATTTATGAGCTATGGTGAATATTGTGTTACTTGATATTCCTGCATATACCATATCTCTTGATATCACAGTGAGGTGATTTCTCCTCTCTTTCAAAATTAATGGATTTATTGTGACTTGCATGTTGATGGATTTTATTTTCTCTAGATAAGAGGGAGAGTTGATGTTTTGTATAGCTATTGTAAGGGTCATAAGTGTTGACAAGGGAGACCACTACACATTTTGTTAGATCATCCTCCCTAGCTAAGAGGGAGTGTTAATGTTTGTAGCTTTAGTCATATGATCATTTAGAACACATATAATTATACTTAGATATTGATTAATAATAATATATTTGTATATATGTTATATTATATATATTATTATTAAATATATATTATGTAAACTTATACTCTTCTAATATATGATTGATTAATGAAACCTTAACAATTATAATGAATAGACATGTCCCATGAATGAACATGTCTCTCCTAGAATCTTTCCCAATATAAATGAAAGTGAGATTGTTGCATTTGAAAAACACATTACATATACAACATAAGCAGTGTTATTACATTTGCAATGATCCTAAACCTCAACAAGAACCATAATGTTGAATAATCTGATCAGATGTGAAAATGCATATTGGGTGAAATGACTTAACTATAATCTATTGAGTGTTTCATAGCTGGATAACACAGGACACCGAGTTGCATTTGAGAACAAAAAGGCAAAGATATTTAATGAACCAAGAAGGTTGATCAGAACTGGTGGACAGACAAAAGGTAACCTATTCTATCTTGATGATATTAATGCCACTTGTTTAATGGATAAAAATGAAGAATTATCAAAAGGGTAAAATGACAAAGTCTAGTTTCAAGAGAAAAACCTACACATCAACTGTTATTCTAGATTTAGTCCATACTAAGTTATGTGGACCCATGAGAACAAAGAGCTACTATAGAGATAGATACTTCATTCTATTTGTAGATGATTATTCCAGAATGATGCCTGTTATGTTCTTACAAGAGAAATTAGAATCATTCAAGATGTTTAAATGGTATAAAGATATAGTGAAAAAACAAAGTGGAAAATAACTAAAATGTCTAAGATTAGATAGAGGAGGATAATTTATTTATTATGAATTCACTAACTTTTGTAATGAGCATGGAATTCAAAGATAGGTCTCTACACCGAGAACACCACAA
The DNA here is from genome assembly GCA_018584345.1 of Thuja plicata. Lineage (NCBI taxonomy): Eukaryota > Viridiplantae > Streptophyta > Pinopsida > Cupressales > Cupressaceae > Thuja > Thuja plicata. The sequence goes on along the minus strand of MU225127.1, from coordinate 10,414,245 downwards.
AAAAATGGGATTGCTGAAAGAAGGAACAAATCCATTGTTGATTGTGCCAGAACACTGATGATTGAGAAAGGCATCACACAAAAATTCTGGAGAAAATTTTTCAGTACTGTTGTCTATACATTAAACAAAGTTCAATTGAAGAAAGACACCAATAAGACACTCTATGAGCTATGGTATGGATACACACCCAATGTAAGTTACTTCAGAATTTTTGGAAGTAAATTTTATATTTTAAAAGATGATAGAAATGGAAATCTTCACTCCAAAGGTGGAGAAGGAATATTTCTAGGGTATTCTACCAAAATCAAGGCTTATAAATGTCTTAACAAATCCTCTAACAAAATCATTGAAAGTGTAAATGTCAAAGTAAATGAATTTGCTGAGAAAAATGAAAACCTTAATTGGGAAATACCATGGAGAAACTAATTGTCATGAAATGAACAATGGTTAAAGTGACACCTGTTAAGGTGATTTTTACAAGTAATCATTGCCATTTTGATCACTTCTTTTTGGCTCACTATTGGTTTTCTCACTGCTACTTGGTTCACTGCCAGTTGGGCTAACTACCCAGAAAAGAGAAAGGCTAACTGCCAATACATTTAGGCTCAATTCCAACACAAAATGATTTAATAGAAAAATGTGAAATGATAGAGATGTATCTCTCTACGCATAAAACAATTCCAACTGATAGCTCAGTAATTACCAACACCAACATATCTAGTATAGATCTTCTATCAGCATACACGACACCTCTGCAACACAGTTTGTAAAACCTTCTCTTGATATCACAGTAATAGTTCTCTCAACTTCCTTATGCTTACAAAATTCTACCACAAATTCACAGACCTACACATACACACACTCATACATATCATATACAAAATGAATTCTCTATTTATATATCCATCCGATAAGATAATTTCTCATTTCGGCCACACCACAAAACATGTCGGCTATAATACTAAAGATATTACAATTATATTTTAACATGCTACCATTGAACTTAAATATAGGTCATACATAAAAAAAATCTTCATACCACGTTACCACATGACCTAAAGATAGGTCACCCTTTAGATATGAATGTTACAATTACTGAAGATAGGAAAATTTTGGAAACATCAGAACACCACAACCATGACCATGTCTTGATCAACATAACTTCTAAACTAGTTTATAGATGAAACTTGATAGAATCTATCCAGACACAAAATATGAACACTATACCAAAAACTTTAGATGAACTAAAAGAATATTTAGGTAGCAGGGGCACCTAGAAGAACTCTGTAAGCATAGTAGAAAATGAAAACCAATCAAAACTACAACCATTGAAACATGTCGATGTACCAGAAATATTTAATTTATTAGTATAACAAAGTACACCCAACACCATACACCAAAATTGCACATACAAAATCTATTCTGAAAAAATTTGATGTTTGATTGACAACCACAAACATCCAACCGACATTATCAACAACCAACTGATAACACCAAGAAACCAATATGGAAGTTTTAACATCAATGCCAACAATGCCAACAACATCTCAACATGTCTAAAATTGACCTCTAAAATGAACTATCACTAAATAAATACGGGTCAAATAGAAAACTTTAGTCGTAGGTTAAAATATTGTCGAATCACACCTTATAATATTTGAAAGGTGGAGAGGACATGTGCCTGCACAAGTACAAAATGAGAAGACGGTGGCACCATCAATAAAGTAGTTTTTGATTAAAGAAATTAGCACATTAAATGCTTGTTGGGATCACTAATGAAAACCTACAAAGAGAAAGCGTGACCACGACTGGTTCGTAGATAAATAATTTTTCCAGGTGTTAGTACTGCGGGTACTCCTGGGAGGAGTGAAAGAAAAATCTTGAGACGATGCATCGACTTAACATGTGGACACTTCTGTAGAGAAAGAGACTACTAAGCCAAAAAAGAAAAGGCCCACAACAAAAAGGGACTTCGCTGGATAACAAAAGGGAGAAACAAAATTTAAGTTGGAGAAAAATATAAAATATAAGGCTCACACAACTTATAGCAGCATAATGATCTACAATGTTCATTTTTAAAAGTTGTTTATTGTTTGCTGGAAATGTACTATATTTTTTATTAATTTGTAACATGTATTTTTTCACTTATTATAAAATTGTGGAGTTAATATGTCTAGGATTTAGCTCATCTATAAATTTCTCCATGTTAATGAGAATTGTGTAATCAAGTTACTTCTCCATTAAAAGAAACTTTTCTCTGCTCATGTTCATTGCATCCTCATAATATGGCATAGATTTATTAGTTCCCGTCATTTGTGAGAAACTCATCTTTCTTTTATGTAAATTTTTAAATTTTTTTTTGGAAATAAAATTATATAAATTATTGCGTGAGGACCATAATCTCTATGGAATAATTGATCTAAAATAAATGACTTAATCCTATTACCAATCTTTGGAATCACATGAAATTATGATTTTTACCAATAATTTTGAATGTGGGTAGTAGGAATACTTCCTATCTTCCTTTGACTAAGTCCTTGTGTAATTGAGTTTGATAATTGAATTAAATTCCATACATAACATGGATACCAATGAACACACCTTAAATTTCTAGGATAGTATGCCTTGGATAGATTCGCCAAGTATTTATTTTGCTAGCCTTAAGCTCTTCTACTAGCACTAGATGCATTCATGGAATAGGTTTTTGTGATTTGTTTGATACACAATTAGGTTAACAAAAATATTACTACTCATTTTAATTTCATTTCTATATCTATTGGCACAAAGCTCCTAAAAATGACATGAACTAGGGTTACAAAGATAGGCCCCTAGTTTTTTTAGATGAATTAATCACATAGTAATATAGATAATATTGACAAGGTATAAAGCCATGTACAAACCCTCTGCAACTTGAGCCCTTGAAAGTGACTACTTTAATGTCACCAAAACCATATCTCCATAGTTTGGTATAATCTCTAGGATCATAACAATAGAGGAACCAATGTGGAATTCAAATGAGTGGCATATTATACCCAAACAACTTACACATTAATATCATGATATCCATGACATGTTTAGAAAAAAAAGACTAGATCATCAATTGACTTATGTAATGGTGGTGCAGTCAAGATTAAGGTTCCTTACCAAGCACACCAATTACATAACCACAACAATTAATGATTAAAAACAATTCTCAGTGACTAGTCTTTCTTCTACACAATTGGTTGATGTAGATAACTCGATGCACACTCCTAATGAGGAAACAAATCCTGCATTAAGTAACCCGCTGCTTCTAGAAAGACTCATTTAATTATCTACTAGGGATGTGTGTATTTGGATGACACTGATATTGTATGTGCAACAAATGATGAACTATAATTGACTGAATGCTTGAAAATGACAAATTTGATAATCACCGAGATGTAGAAGGAAAATGCAAGACATTAAATTAGTTAATGTATTGTAGTGTCATTGATGTCAAATTGATGTGGTATGATTTATCATACACATATTATCACAACACTTAAAGATCTGAAAAGACAAAGTTTTTGTCATCGGTAATCATGTACATCGAGTGACAGTAAACCACAAGGGACAATGAACCCTGATCACAGAAGTTCATAGTGTTACCTGATAGGCAGTGTTACCTGAGAAAGTGAGACCCAAGCAAACATTACCGACCTAACTGTAGTTGTCACCGAACAAGACTTAAGTTGATGCCCGATCTATCTATAGTAGTCATTGAGTATAACTGAAGTGTTGACCAATGAGAACTGACGTGTTGAATGACAAGAACTGAAGTTAGGAAAATGACAAAACAACTTAGCTGGCAGGAGTTAATTATAGAGTTAACTATTTGATTACTTTGTTTTCATCAATCAGTTAAAAGCTAAAGATAAGAAGGATATTTAAAGCATGTTTTATTCTAGAAAACAAGGATTTTTCCAGATTAAAACTAAAGAAATCATGGTGAGCTTTATGAATCAAGAAGTGATCAACGAAGAAAAAAAGGACAAGAAATGGTGAAATCATGTCTATATAAAGAGACAAGTAATTCATTATCAAGGATGAGAACGCTGAAGAGAATTCTGGTGAAGACAGAAGTATTCATACATATCTTATCATACAACCTAAAGAACAGAGCTAAGAATTCTATAGACACCGAGCAATAGAGAAGCAACAACATTCACCGAGAAGAAAGAAGTGGAGCAAAGGAATTTAAGAGAAAATTGATCAAAAGAGGTATTATGAGCTTACAATAGTTCTGAACATCTGCAAGATTAAGTTGTATTTATGAACAAATCATATACTATTTCAGTTTAACCATTGATTCAGAAAATCTCTTAATAGAGTATGATCTAACTATCCTTTATATATTGAGATACATCCCAAGGAGTATCAAAAGGTTTTCATGTTGACAACATAGTGAATGCTAGGTCATGTGATAAACTATTAGTGATAAATCCTCTAACAAGGTTGCACTTAACTGTGTGTTTGTAACCTTTAACAAGGTTGGCTCTTCACCAAGCTCACTTTAGAAGAGTGAAAATTTGGGGTTACCGGTCCCAAGTGGTTTTTCCCCTAACATGATTTTCACGTTAAAAATCCATTTGTCAAATGTGTATATGGTTCATTTCTTTGATGTTTTTCTTTACACATTACTAAAACATGATTGATCAGTAAACACTAAGTTATTTTCTGTATTTCGGTAAAGGTTAAGAAAAGATGGATTTCTATTCGGTAAAGCTTAAGGAAAGAATAACAAGTATAAACACTGAGCGGTATATACATGTTAGATTCACACAAGGCATACATCTTGTAGGACTGAAGATAACTAGTGGTTTTATATTTGTGGTATAAAGTTTTGGGTTGTTTTATTGGATTAATTATTGAGGCCACTGATTCACCCCCCTCTCAGTTATTCTAACAATTGGTATCAAATCTTTTGTACTTAGAAAGGGAGTTTGAAGACTCAAGATAAAGATCACAATATGAGAAAAAAGGGATGTCCTAAGTTGAACAACGATAAATTTGCATCATGACATTCCTAAAATTAACATGCTTTTCTGGTTGCTTATTCAGAACAAAATTCACATAGTGGGTAATCTTTGTAAAAGGGGATTTAATATGACCAATAGATGTATCATATGTTGTTCTGACGCTAAAACTAGTAATCACTTGATGATTCATTGATCTTATACTAGTAAGATGTGGGATTTTGTCTTCAAATAGATCAAATTGGAATGGGTGAAACCTCAAAAAATTTAGGATCTTGTAAAACAATGGTTTTACCCCTTTACTGGAGAAGAATCTAAATATCTTTGGAATTTGTTTCTTCCCCACTTTACCTGGAGAATCTGGAAGGAGAGAAATAATAGAGTTTTCAGAGAAAAAATCACTCCTTACGAGAATGTTGCAAACCAAATCTGTAGAAGCTTAATGGAAAATTTCAAAATTACTCTCCCTAGAGACTCTCCTCTAAAGAATACTTAGGTCTTCATAAATATTCTCAGCAGGAAAAGTCAGAGGAAAAAAGATAAAGACTTAAATTTGAGGGAAAATACCACATGGACAGCTCCACTGATTGGATGGGTTAGAGGAAACTTTGATGGTGCAGTGAAAGGGAATCTAAGAAGAGCTGGAGTGGGTGGATTAATCAGAGACTGGGATGGAAATTATCTGTGAGCTATGGTTGTCCCCCTCGGAATTCAGACTAACCATGTAGCAGAAGCTAAGGAAGCTCTTCAAGTTGTGATTTTGTCTAAAGAGTTAGGATATTTGAAGCTATGGTTGGAGGGAGACTCCCTAAATATAATAAATTGTATCAAAGGAAAGAATGAGGCCTCATGGACAATTTCCCATATTATAGATAATATTAAATATTTTTTGCAATTATTTCAGGAAACTTATATTTCCTGCATATATCGTGAAGGAAATAAGTTGGCAGACGACTTTGCTAATGTGGGGGCCCATAATTATGTCACTCAATCATGGAAAGAGGAAGTGGATCTTAATATTGAGATCTTCACTCTTATCAAGTATGATAAGCTTAATCACAATGAAGGAACAATTAATACAAAAATCAATGATGAATAGGACACTTAAGCTTAAGGGTTATGAAAGCTGTCAGTCGAGGGTTACAAAAATTATGAAGAATGTTACCTCACATGGATTGTGGGTATTTTCAAACATTTCAAAACAAAGAAACCATAGGAGTCTTGTGTTTTTACCCAGTCAAATCCAGAAAGCTCAGAAGTTATCTGCGAATATGGGAGGTGGTTTGAAAAGGGAGGAGCCGTTGAATTGCACGAAATAGAAACAAAAGAAAAAAGTTTGGAGAAGACTGAAGCATGGTGGGGTGACTCAGTACATCGAAAAATTGCATGGATGGGACAAAGAAGTTACTAAAAAATTTGCGGATGGATGGAAAAATGGCAAGTTGAATTTGTGGGGTAAGTCCTTTTCTCTTACGCTGAGCATTATCTCTGAGATTATGGGGCTGTTCACAAAAGGTATGAAATTTTATAGGGATAAAAAATGTATGGGGTCACAAGATTTCAAGATTTTCCCTAAATCTGAAGATGAAGAAGGTCTCCTGAGAAAAGGGTCTAGAGATTATGTGGATATAAGGAAGATTAAGAGTCTTTGGGCTGATATTCTGATGGTCATGATAGAGTATTTTACTCTAGATGGGTTCTACTCAAAAATCTACAATCTTCACTTTGTTTTAGTTAATCATTTTAGACATAATAAGAAAGTCTTGTCTCCTTTATATCTTCTTAGTTCTCTGAACAACAACATTATGGAGCATAGGAAAAAGGCCAACAATCCGGTGCTGCATGAAGGGTTAATCATGCTTATTGCAGACTATGCTAGGAATTACATCCCAAAACCCATTCCTAAAAGGGTTAAATGGAATGTTAATAAAATCAAGCTAGAAATAAAAAAGGTGGACTTGAAGAAGAGGGAAAGGAGTAAGATTGAGGAAAATTAGGACCGAGAAGAGGATTCTGAAGACCAAACCCTAGCCCATTAGGGTAATGAAGAGAACATACATGATGAGATAATGGAAGATGACTCTGTGAATGAGGAGGATGACCATGGGAATAAGGAGGAGGATCTTGTGAATGAGATGGATGATTCTGTGAATGAGGAGGATGCCTATGTGAATGAGGAGGAGATTCCCGTGAACGAGGAAGATGAGAATAGGGTAAATAAAGAAGAAAATCAAGAGGAGGAAAAAGAAGAAGAAGATAATGAGGGTAAAGATAAGGAGGAGTTGAATGAGCAACCTAATCTTAGGGCTGGTGATAGAAATAAGAAAAAATAGAGAAAGAATTATGGCTATCAAACTAATGTCAGGTTTGACATTGATGACAAAATCCCTAAGAGTAATGAGGATCATGGTGCCAATATGGAGAAGTGGATCAGCAAGGATATGAATAAAATGAAGAAGCACTTGAAGGAGATGGAAGAAGCCATGGATCCCTCTAAAACTAAGCTGGAAAATTTGGAAAAGGATCTTTTGATGAAGGTAAATAATAATAACTTGAATAAAGGGATAACAACCATAATTGCTGCTCTGGTGGAGGAGAAGCTGAAAGATATGAAAGATAAAATTAGCCACAATGGGCATATGATAAGTATCATTCTTAAGCATAGAAATGAGGGGCTTAAAGTCTCCATGCTTAATCATCAGGCTTTGTATGCCTATCTGGAGAGAAACATGCTGGACAATACAACTATCACTATGGAAGATAAAGCTAGGAGTTTGGGCCCGAGAACCAGAATAAGAAGTGACATCAAAAGGAAACTTCCAGAGATACCTAAGGAGCTTAAAGCCCTTAAAGACACCATTGATATGATGGAAGATATGTAGAAAGAGGCTGAGAAAGCCTTTGAAAGTATTAAGTAGTTTCTCTTTCTATTTCGTGCTGGTAGTTAGACTGGTAGTTGTGTTGGTAACTATTTTTGGCTTCTTTTTGTGTCTCTTTTTGGTTTTGCTGGGGTTAGCTAGGGTCCTTCTTCTCATTGTATAGTAGGCTTTAGATGTTTGTAAGGGTTGTTGTTATTTATATTTTGTTCTAATTTGTAAATGGTTTCGGATTCCATTCAAAACCTATATTTACCTTAATCAAAAAATTTGCATCATGGCAAAGCAGGATAAGACCACCTATCAGGTATTGGAAATGATATCACTCAATACTTAGATACTAAATTTTTTTTACCTACTAGACCTCCAATAGTTGATCAATTGAGAGAAAAGCATGAACACGATTCTATGATGATAGAAATTGCTTCCTCACTCTCCGATGCTGAATTTGAAGATGTCAAATCATGCATCACTGCAAAGAAAATGTGGAACAAACTAAAGCTAGTACATGGAGGAGATAAGAATGTGCTAAGAGCTATGGCTGAAAGCCTAAGAGGAAGGTTTGATGACCTAAGAATGAAAGAAGGAGAAAACATCACTCAGTACAACTACATAATCAAAGAGGTAGTTAATGCTATTTGAGGAGTAGGAGTTGTAATTAAAGAAGAAATAGCGGCAAGTAAAATTCTAAGAACCTTACTATCTATTTATGCTATTAGAGTATTTTCTATACAAGAAATGAGAGTAGTAGAAAATAACAATGTTTTTCTAGACAATTTGATTGGTAGACTTATTTCATTTGAGATGAATAACTTTAAAACAGTGTCTTACCAACTATTGAGTCTGCATTCAAATCTTCTTTGAAAATAAGTAAATCAAGTCATAAACACACTATGAGAAATGATAGTGATGACCAAGAACTTGATGAGATTGAATTACTAATGGCTAGAAGATTGTAGAGAGGCAAAGGTAGATACAAAGGTATATTACCATTGATATGTTTTAATTCTAAAGAGATTGGACACTTTGCTGCTAGATGTCTTAACAAAAGAAAAGAAGATAGAAACAATGATAGATCATATGAAAATAAGTTTGACAGAGGTGATGAACGATATTACCGAAGCAAATAACAATCTGATAGAAGAGACAACCGAGACTCTAAGGAAAAAGGAAAGAAATCTTGTTACCTAGCTGAGAACAAAGCTGACAATATTGACATCGAGTCTAATGAAGATATTAAGGTGGTATTTTTTTCTATGAAGGATGATTCAAACTAAGAGGAAAGGTATGTTGAAACTGCACTCATATCTAAGGTTAGTAAGAATGATGTCTAGATTATTGATAGTGGCTGTACTCACCACATGACTGGAGATAAGGAAAATTTTGAAGATTTTGAATATTATAATGGTGGATCAGTAAGAATGGGTAATGAGTCACCCTGTCTGGTCTAAGGTAGAGGAACCAAATTGTTGAATAACTTGATCAGATGCGAAAATGCATATTGAGGACTTAACTATAATCTATTAAGTGTTTCAAAGATAAATAACATAGGACACCGAGTTTCATTTGAGAAAAAAAGCAAAGATCTTTAATGAATCAGGAAGGTTGATTGGAATTGGTGAACATACAAAAGGTAACCTATTCTATCTTGATGATATTAATACCACTTGTTTAATGGCTAAAAATGAAGACATATGGTTGTGGCATAAAAGGTTATGTCATGCAAATTTTGACAACATGGTTAGGATAATAAATAAAATGAAAGTAAGAGGCTCACCGAGCATGTAAAATCCCAACCATGTCATGTGTAAGAATTTTCAAAAGGGTAAAACGAAAAAGTCTAGTTTCAAGAGAAAAACCTACACATCAAATTCTATTCTAGATTTAGTCCATACTGACCTTTGTGGACTCATGAGAACAAAGAGATACTATAGAGATAAATAATTCATTCTATTTGTAGATGATTATTCAGGAATGATGAGTGTTATGTTCTTAAAAGAGAAATCAGAAGCATTCAAGATGTTTAAATGGTATAAAACTATAGTGGAAAAACAAAGTGGAAAAGAACTAAAATGTCTAAGATTAGATAGAGGAGGAGAATTTATTTATGATGAATTCACTAACTTCTGTAATGAGTGTAACCACCTGATTTTGGTCTGTTCCAACTATGGACCCTATTTGCCCTAAGTGTGATCATACCCCCAATTATGTCATGACAATGTTACTTTGGCATAATTCATTTAAAATCAAATTTAATGTCCTAGGTGATTTTTATCATTGAATTATATTAACTATTATAGCCATACAATCCAAATCAATTTAAACCAATTAAATAAAAACAAATTCAAACATGGCTATAGTATTTAATTATAAAGGAATTAAATAAACCCCTAAATCAATTGCCCACTTGCAATTAACCCATTCCCCTAGCCTATTTAATTTAATTAAAATGGCTATAGTCCCCTAATTATTAAAAATTAATAAAATGCTTAAATAATTAAATTCTTATATTTTAAATGAATTAAATAAGTTTAATTCATTTCATTTATATTCCCTTAAACCTCAACCTAACCTATCTCAACCACTTCTACCTTGGGTTCTAACCCATCTCAACCTATTCCCCCATGCTAATCTAATCCTCATTCTAATTCTAATCCTAACCCACCTCCTAATGTTGTCACATTCCATTAAGGAAATATTAACAACTCAACCCACTTGAGAAAGTCAACTTTCTCAAGCATGACTTCTCTAAGGACCAACTTGCCAAGTTGAGCCTTACACTCCCTCATGTCTCTTAAAAGAATGCCATTAATAACCCTTAATGGATATTCCCTCTTTCCCATCCCTCATTAATGCTCAAGGCATTAATGGCTCTTACATCTCATTAATGACCTTAGGGGCTCCATTAATGAACCTTGTCCCCCCCCCCTTCTCTCTCTCTCCCATTCCTCTATAAATTGAAGGGATTTAGAGCTCATAATAAGCCTAAATTTTTTAATTGTAGTGTTGTAATGCCAAGATTTTGAAGGGATATCAAAGCATTGTTATGCTACCCATTCCTTCCTAGCTTCATACACACTCCATTAGTCACTTCCCCATATGTTTATGATGCTCATTTTAGACTAATATTCATGCTAAATAGTTGAATAGTTGTTTTTAAACTAAATCTTTCATGCTAGGTTGTTTATGTCACTGGTATTTAGCATAATATGAGGGCTTTTATGTTATTTACTACACTCATCCTAGTTAGAAAGCAATAAGTTTAAGTTATGGTTTATATGCTCATTAACCCTTGTTTCTCACTAACATAATGACTTATTGAAGTGTTGTGTTGTAGATAGCAGGTGCACAAGTATACACACACATTTCTAGTGCCCACCGTGGGGCCCGATTTCCAACTTGGCCTCATTTTTAATCACTTTTTCAATAATTTTCATGCCCAAAATTTTGTTACAGGCTCATTTTTGACCATTCAGGATCGCATCCGGGATACACCATCGCACCTCAGTAAACGAGGCTCACATCTGGGATTTCCCAGATCATTTTCAGTTTAGGCTCGCATCTAGGGAGCATACTGTCACATCTGGTAAGAAAGATCGCATATAGTATACTGTATCACATCCAGTGATTTTTTAGGCTCACATCTGGTTAGAAAGTTTGCACACTTTGTTTGCCTAACTATAACATTTTGACAAGTTATGTTTTTGGTATCTTGCAGCCTAACAAGTGTTTGCAGATGGTTCTTGAAGTTTTTCATGGGAGTTGAAATAAACAGATACTAACTTGGTTTTTCAATTTTCCCAACCCCCATCTTGACCTCTATTTACTTGCTTTCAAAATTAAGATACATATTCCAATCTATCACTAAACTGACTAGAGGATTATGATCTTTTCCTTTTAAGGAAAATTAGAAACTCACACATCATTTTATGGGTTGAACAGAATTTGGAGTTAACTGAACAAGCAAACACACCATCTAATTCTTTTTGGATCAGTAAATGAACAACACAAATCACTAAAATCTTGTGGATCAAAGAACAAAATCAACTGTATAATTCATTTTGGGACACATAAATTGAACAAGAAAACTCACTAAATATCATGGGTAATTGATCAAGGCAAATCTCTTTTTCAAGCAAATCTTGTTTTCATTAAAATAGGAACAAACTAAATAAAGATCAACATAGCTTGAAGGAATGAACATTGATTTACATGTTTTGGGAGAAAATGGATTAGATTAGGAGATTATGCTCTTCTTCTTCAGAAGAATCAGAAATCTGGACATCCAAATCTCGCCAATCCTTGGTACATATATCTAAACAGTAGAGGGCCTCCCAGTTGAGGAAAAACTCTCCCGGGAATGACCCAAGTGAGGACAGGTTTTATGCCAACCCTTCCAACTCACTATAAATATTTGCTTCCTTGTAGGCTAAAGCCTCAGAAGATGGAGCCGGTTTTGTTCATGGAATTTCAACATCATTCCTTGAACATGCTTGGGTATATGTAGAGTGGAGCCACTTGAATCTTTATTGTGAGACTACATATATTCAGGTACTCATAGGGCTATATGCCTGAATTTTTCCTTATGCAATTCTATGGGGGATGGTTTTGAATGGATTGCCCAATAATCTACAACAACTTCAACTGAAAGAATTCTTGATTCACCCCCGAAAGGGTGATAATCTTTGTGCAAGGAAAAAATTAATTGCCCCAAGACACTCGTTATATTGTGCCCTCACTTGCGTTTAGAGTTGGCTAATACAACATCATGATTGGAGCCATTGCGTGCTTGGTGATGGCTATATTCTGATTAGCATTTGAGTGTGTACCTGAGTCAACAAGCAAAGATTTTCATCCTCCACCTAGAGAATAGGAAAAAGATGTGTGTCTATTTCACCTCCATAAAAATGCAAATCTGTATGACGTGTTTGAAAGACCATTAAAAAGATAAGCTCCTCAAAATAATCAAAAAATTTCAAACCTTGGAGTACAAGTGTTTTTCACACATTACGACACCTCATAACACAAAATGGAAGCAAATAACTTCATGGATTTCCAAAATGAACTTTTTAGAATAGACTAAAACTAACAAAAGACATCATAAGATTGCATCCTGGATTTCCCAAATCACATGTAGTATTTAGGATTGCATTTGGTATTCATGTTCACATTTGGTCAGCACATAGTCACATCCAGATTCTAGACTCACATCTGGTGTCATCAGAGGCTCGCATCTGGGGGCTCGCATCTAGGACATAGGGTACTTGTAGACATTTTTCTTAGAAAGTCTCAGTTGATTAGGATACCCTTTTGGCTCTTTATTTAGTTCCTATTGTCTTTTCTGGTCTCCCTGTTGAAATTTCAAAACTCTTTCAAAACATCTACCTTGCATGCTTAGTCAGTCTTTCACGATCAGTTCAATACATGTGGTCTACCTGATTTCTACCAACAACTTGGTTCCCAGCTCACTATCAGGGCATTCTAATCTTCTGACACTGGAATCACTTACATCCACCAACAAACAGTTACTTTTACCTAGACACGCCCACTTGAACGGTCTGAAACTCTCACTTGCATTATTGGAGAATGTTGAAAAAGTTGAGAGACAAATTCATGGTTAACACAAGATGCAACAAGTAATTGTCTAAAGGATCAAAAGTGCCTCCTAAAATAACACACTTTCAAGGAGAAACTTCTCATAGTTCCCTACTCGATCTAGATTCCCCTCAAATGGATATCGACACTCACAGATGGAGTGAGGCCTTTGAAGAATATAACAATGCACCAAAATCTCAAGGATACAGATGAAGAAGAAGAACCCAAGTTCAAAAATCCTTTATTTGAATCTGGTAGTGAGGGTGAAATCACTAAAGAAGAATATGAAAAACTCAAACAAAGCAAGAGGTTCCACCAGATAATGGAAAGGATGATTGATGAAAGGAAACCTTGATAAGAGGAAAACCTCAGTGGGAATTATTACCCACAAATATTGCACTAGTATAATGAACTTGTTAAAGTTCCTTTTCCCTATTAGGAGTAGTCTTTACAATCCAAGTACAATGAACTTGTTAGGAGTCTATTACAAAACACTGTTAAAGGTGTATGGTTCACTGCCTGAGCTTGTTTCCTAATAAGATGAAGGCTACAACCTTCTAATAGTTCATATACACTATATCAAAAATGAATTACTATGATGACACTGTTGTCTGATCAGTTCCATTTATTCGTTGATGCTCTTACTCTCTTGAAGAGATTTATCTCATACTAACTTCACTATATTTCCCTTCTATGTCTTTCTCATGCATATTCTTCGACTCTTGTAATATACATTTACATTACATATTTATATGTTCATGTCTGAATAGACGTGACTCAAAACAAGACTATAGTCGGCCCTCAAAACATAATACACAATGCTTCTAAAAAAATTGGCTTAAGCATGTTTACAACAAGACTAAAGACACTATTACAAACATATAATCAAAGGCACTTGGCCTTTATACAACAAAACAATTCATGCTGATCCAAAAACCTAAGTCGGCTCCATGCTCTATTTTCTGAACTCTAGTAGTACTGTTCTTTCTGTAGCTTATCCATACTATCATTCCGTACCATGTGTGTCTGGACTTAGTATGTACACATGTCATAGAACATATATCTAAGCGCGCATATTTTGATTTGATCTCTTGCACGTGCACTGATGTGTTGATCACTGTATATCTCTATCTGCCCTGTTTTCCATACTTAGTCATTTTGTCTTTCTTGACAGAAACTTAATATGACTTTTTTGCCATAATGACAACACAAAATAAGTCATATATCTTTTGGGAGTCAACTTGCCAACAATCTCCCCCTTTTTCATTAATGGCAACAAAGGAATGTGGCCAAGTTACTCAAAATGACTTAGCACAAAAAATTGTATATATATTACTCCCCATATATACACATACATACATTACTCCCCCTTTGACATTAATGACAAAGGTGTACAAAACTGTAAGTCTCTAGATACTTACTCCAAGTATACATCTGGATACACAATCTGAAGAGACTGGAT
>MU225127.1:10378023-10399265 GCA_018584345.1 Thuja plicata | reverse complement strand
GTAAGTCTCTAGATACTTACTCCAAGTATACATCTGGATACACAATCTGAAGAGACTGGATCTCTTTCTACCAGAATACCTTCATTGCATCAACTGTTTGGAGATGGGCGCATAGGGCATATGTTAAATTCTCCATCTTTATCAGATCCATGCAGGGACCCTAATCATATGTGATAATGGTGGCATCAATATGTTTGATGTTAACTTGCAAAACTGCTAGAGAGGGCGCAAGAGCATTCCTCAGTTGGGTTTGCCTGATTCTTATCTTATTGATCTCAAATTTTTCTTTTTCAATTTTTTCCAACTGTCCTTAATAGACATTATTATAGATGTTCATGTCTTGGGTGGATGTCTCAACTAATTTTCTAATACTGTCCACCCTAATCTTTGCCTCTTCTATCTTTTTGATATGTTCAGAAGTGAATTTCACTCTGTCCATGCAGTTTGCTATAACCTTCTTACCTTCAGCTGCCAACTCTTTTAATATAGATTGCCCAATCTTCAAAGATTTTAAGTCTAAGGTAAAATTCTTTACCAATTCATTCAATCTCTCCTTTTTATACTCATCTTCTGCAATTCTAGTAACAGAGTCTACTAGGTCTATAAAGTGTTCTTTGAAGCTTGTTAGAATGCTGTCGACATCTTCAATTGATTGAATTTTGGATACTTTCTTGTCTGCAGGCACTAGATCATTAAAGATTTTTACTGATTCCAAGAAGAGAGGTTTCCTCATAACTTGTTTCTATTTGGCTTTTTCCATAGCTAGAATGCTGATCTTCATTAAGTCTTCTTCTCCCCATGCTTCTATAATTGCTGAGTCAGGAGTTAACCTTGACAACAATGATGTAGATGGTAAAGTGGATGGAGTGAATATAGTATTTTTACTAGTGTCCATGCATTCACTCTTTATTGGTATCTCCTTGATTGGTGTCTCATTAGCTTGAGTATCTTTCTCTTTATTCAAGTCTATTGGATCATTGGGGGGAACTTCATCTTATTTTAAAGATGTATCATCAGTGCACATCTCTTCAGTGCTTACAAATGCTTTATCAACTTTGTCCATGTCATTTTCAGATGTTGTCATGGATATCTTGATATCATCAATCACTAAAGTATCTTTTGAGTCTTTTGCTGTATCAAAAGTTACTGACACTAAGGGTGCTAAAACCTGTGGACCTGTCATAGGTGCATTTTGAATTAGTGGTTCTGTAACCTATTTGGGAGGAGCTGGAGTTACCTTTGTTGTAGGTTCCATTGATGGATACATGTGTCTATCCATAAAAACTTCTGAAAAATCTTTTTCTGTCTCTTTCCCAACTAACTCATATTCCTTGTTCATAATATGAAGTGTTCTTGTCTTAGTTCTTAGATGAGGCTTCACCAGATCTAACATAATTGCCTTCTCATCATGTGATCATACAGGGAGAAGATTATCCAATGTTTCTTCTCTTATCCTCATATCTTCCTCAATTTCATGTCTCTTCATTATTTCCAGTATGCTCCATAACTTGTCAGGTATCACTGTTTTAAGTTCTAGAACCGATTTCTTAAACTTAATCATATGAGAGATGATCATAGAATGTATCTCAAATTTATCTATCTCTTGATACTTGTCATAAACCTTATAAATTGTGTCTATTCTTCCTTCATTGACAATCCTATTCTTTAAGACATTTAGACTAGGTATGAATCCTACTTCAGGAGGAGCTTGATTATTTCTTACTGTGCTCTGTGTAGTTCTTGAGGATGGGTGACCTGTGGGAACTTCCTTCCTTCCTCTAGACTTATTGCTTGGTATAGAAGGTGGAGACGAGTCTAGGTCAATGGTGGTAGAGGGTGCAGAGGTGCTCTCTACTTTCTTCTTCTTTTGGATTTCAACAGTCTTCTCAAGTTCTTTTGTAATCTTAGCTTCCTTGGATTTATCTAAGTATTCTTGAGTGATTCCATGAACTCTTAGGATGCTAGATGTAATTTTGGATGCCTTCCTTTTGTTATCAGCACTGTATAATATAGAATCAACTTTATTACTCTTCTCTCTGTAAGTGCCCCACCTGGGCTCATTAGGATCTTTGGGAGAAGACAAGAGAACTTTTTCATATCCTTCTAACACATGTTCCTCCACTTCATAACAAGGTGGGTGAATCCATTTGGTTCTAGGTTCAAATGCCTCCATACAAGTGCAATCTATTTCTACCATGAAACATATGGTCTCCTTATATTTTTCAACTATCTTATCACATAATCTAAACCTTTTCTGCATCTTGATCCTGAATATTTTAATATCCATGTCCATGGCATCTTTCACACTACTCTCTATTGTGGCTTTAAGTGAAATCTGAGACATTTTAGGTTTGCTTCTATCTAGGTAAAGATTTTCAACCTTACCAACAATGTGGAAGTACAAGTAGATGATCAAAGATCCAAAACTGAATGTCTTATTCTTGTCATGCTTGATAACATGAATGTTGTCAATCAATTGAGTGTGCAATATATCACATAGATTGTACTGAGTGTTATCCTTCACCATCCTTATAGCTGCTAGAACTATGGATGGTGACACACTATTTAGTCTGCTTGCATGCTGGAACTTGTAACCAAGTATCATAGTTAGAAGCTTTATGTCATCTTCCTTGATAGGATCAACTGCCATGCCGCGCTTGTCACTTCTAGATAAAAAAAATTGTTCAACTTAGTTCTTGACATCCTTGCTAGTAGGAAGAACTGGTCCAATCTTAGGAAGTCCATTTAATTCATGTATTAGGTCAGAAGTGATGCAGATAGGAACCTCACCAATCCAGAAAAGGTCATCATGTATTATGCTTAGTAATATCTTCACCCATTCTAGCTCATAAAACTCGTGTGCATTGGAGTACTCAAATATAGGGTTATCAATCAGATGTGTGAATTCATCCTTGAATTAGTAGTCTGGTTTCATCATGGATCCCATAATAGTAGCTATGCTATTATCTTCTATTGTTTCCTTCTTGCAGTAGATGTATGCATGAATATCTTCCTCGTGCACGACTCCGAGTGGAGTTTTGGAGAATGCTCCTTCAACATCATCTAGAATGGACTTGAGTGGATGCTTCTTAAAGAAAAATATCTTCCTCTTAGTAGTGTCAAAAACAACTAGGGTTTCCATACTTACTTGGAACTTGATTAAGTAGGGTTTCACGATAATTTGAAATGGCACGACTACTAGGGTTTTGTTCCAACTTATTATCCATTTACTTAACCACCAAATCTATTGTGCTTCCATGTTTTCATGATCAGTGCTCCTGCGCTCTCCAAATTCTATAATATCGAATGCAAATGTGAAGAAGATCAAACATTTACATCTTTTTATAAAGGTTACTGCATTTAATGTTTGCAACCATACACAGTTTTCATAGAGAGTTTCAAACTTTGTTCAGAATGCATTATAGACAATGCGTGCATGCATACTACTATATCATGTGATCATAAGCATGGATCCATAGGAAAATACTCAGAGGTGAGTATACCAGTGGCGCAGGGGTTCTGAGCTAGAATAGCTCCCCCTAAGAACAAGAAGGTCTATTCAACTAGAAATAGAGGATGCGTCCAATGTGGATGCATCAACTACTTTGTTCTCTACATTGTCCTTCTTTACCTCAACCCAAATTTTTCTTGAATCTTATTTTGCTTGAACAAACTTGAATTCACCTTCTTCAAATAGCGATTTCTTAGGATCCTCTTGTTTTTGAGTTCTGGATCTACAGAACCTTGAGATGTGTCCAGCCTTTCCACATGTGTGACAAATGATAGGAGGTCTGATGTTTTTGTTCATCATGCTCCACTGCTTTACTGTGTGTGCATTGTAATTACATATCTGACATGTAATGTTCTACAAATTTCTTTGAGGCTGATTTCTTTGATTATTTTGATTCATTTTTCTTTGATTCTATTGTGACTGATTTCTTTGATTTGTTCTGCAATGTATAGCCTTGTGACCAAACTTATTATAGGAGTAACAATAACCATTGAAAGGTCTTAACTCTTTGCAATCTCTTGCCAAATGCCCATGTTTATTACATGCATAACAAGTTCTGTTAACTTGCTTGATTTCTCCTTTAGGTGGATCTTTTTTAGTCTTTGCAACATTTTCAACTTTCTTTGCTTCTGAAGATGCTTCATGTTCTTTCTTTCTTTCTTTCTTTCTTTCTTTCTTTCGTTCAATGAATTGATTTCAACTTGTGCTACACTATATCCAAGACCAGTAGTGTCGCCTCTTAGCTTTTGTGCATAGATATGAGATTGAAGTGAATCAGATCTTGTGTGGAGTTTATCACCCTTATCCTTTTCTTCTGTTAATTCAAATTCCATATTTTTCTTTATGTTCTCCAATTCCAAGACTCTTATGTTTTTTTGCAAAAGTTCATCTTCTAATTGTTTGCTTTCTTTGATCTTTTCTTCAATAGCAATTTGACTGTCTATTTGTTGTTCATCAAGATTTTCATTTTTATCTTTCAAAGACATGTTCTCTTCATTCAGGTTTTTGACCATTTCCCTAAATCACTTGTAGAACAATATTTTAAATCTTTTCTCAATTTCTTGATAAGCATTTGTGAGCCATCAACTTTCAGTCTAAGTTCTTCATTTTCTTTTTCAGATCTGTCAAGATCTTCAAGAGCTGCTTCAAGATTATTTTTCAAATGTTTTTCTTCTGCCGAGTCCATGATCTCCTCAAGTGGTTAAACTTCTTTCAGAGGACCAAAGCTCTGATACCAATTGTTAGAAACACTGAGAAGGGGGGGGGTGAATTAGTGTTTGTCTATTTAATTATATTTCAGCACTTTAAACATAAATCACAAATACATTCAATGAAGCTTAACACAAGAACTCATAACACATGATATGATTACGGGGAAACCTTGATCAGAGGAAAACCCTGGTGGGAATTAGTCCCACAAATATTGCACTAGTATAATGAACCTGTTAAAGTTACTTTGTCCTTTTAGGAGCAGTCTTTACAATCCAAGTACAATGACCCTGTTAGGAGTCTATTACAAAACCCTGTTAAAGGTGTATGGCTCACTGTGTGAGCTTGCTACCTAATAAGATGAAGGCTACAACCTTCTGATAGTTGATATACACTATATCAAAAATGAACTGCTGTGATGACACTGTTGTCTGATCAGTTTCATTTATGCACTGATGCTCTTACTCTCTTGAAGAGATTTATCTCATACTGATTTCACTATACTACCCTTCTATGTCTTTCTCATTCATATTCTTTGACTCTTGTAATATACATTTACATTACATATTTATATGTTCATGTTTGAATAGACGCGACTCAAAACAAGACTATAGTCGGCCCTAAAAACATAATACACAACACTTCCAAACAAATTGGCTTAAGCATGTTTACAACAAGACCAAAGATACTATTACAAACACATAATCAAAGGCACTTGGCCTTTATAAAACAAAACAATTCACGCTGATCCAAAAATCTAAGTTAGCTCCATGCTCTATTTTCTAAACTATAGTAGTACTGTTCTTCCTGTAGCTTATCCATACTATCATTCCATACCATGTGTGTCTAGACTTAGTATGTACACATGTCATAGAACATATATCTGAGTGTGCATATTTTGATTCAATCTCTCACACGTGCGCTGATGTGCTGATCACTATATATCTCTATCTACCCTATTTTCCATACTTAGTCATTTTGTCTTTCTTGACATAAACTTAATATGACTTTTTTGCCATAATGACAACACAAAATAAGTTATATATCTTCTGGGAGTCAACTTGTCAATAGATCAACCTATGTAATACCAAATAGAAAATTGGAGAATCATTTGCACACTTCCTACAATGATGGAGGAAGATTTTTAGTCGATATTCAAGGGCCATTCCCGAAACAGAGAAAATGGAGATCTTTGTTAATAATCTAGTGCCTGAGTTGAACTACACTATACAAATGCAAGACTCTCCAAGATTTGATAGAATGATTACAAATTCCCTCCATATTGAGGAAGTCATGGTCAAAAGGGGAGAGATCACCCTTCAAAATGAAAACAAGACCAACAACTCCAACTCCAAGCCTAAATGGTGGAAACAAAACATAAATGTTGTTAATTATGGAGTGGTTGATGCCTCTAACATTAATCCTAAACCTGAGGTATTCAATCTAACCAATGGCATGCAAGCAAGCAAGGAAGCTAAGGTAACAACTCCCATACCCAAAACAAACAATGATAATAGCAAGGTTTAGACATGGACTTCAAAACCCCAAATAACATTCACTCCTTTGGGGGAACCTCTTGAGACTATTCTCAAAACACTATTGGATAACAAAGTTCTAACTATCCCAGATTCCAAACCGTGGGAACCAATGGTCAAACCCAGGTGGTGGGATGATAATTCCTATTGTGTCTTCCACAAAAACAAGGGACACAAGACTAATAATCACCTCAAGCTTAAACATGTCATCCAAGACCTCATCGAAGGAGGTAAGATCAAAGTAGATGGACACACTACCAATGAGGATCATACAACATTCAACAAACCCTTTCCTAATTATAATCAAGGAGAAACATCTAAAGAGAAGAGTAATGAGGTAAACTACACCTATTCCAAGAATGACAATGTGATCAATATGCTTGAAATTAAAACCAAATCTATCAATGTGGTCACAATCAAAGGTGTCTCATTCCACTCAAATGCTGTAACATGGAGCCAAGCACATGTTATAATCAAAGGACCTCCAAAACTGACATCAACATCCAAGGTTCCTGTTGTAAGTATTCCTAAACCAACATCAAAACACGTGGTTACTGTTCCTGGAGAAAAATATGACTTGGTAGACCAATTGCAATGAACCTCTTCCAAAACATCCATTTTTGAGTTACTCAAGATATCCACAGTACATAGGGAAATCCAAGAACAAGCTCTACACACTGCTAATGATCCAAAGGATATTGATATAGAAAAATTCCAAGCGATGGTCAATCACATCTTAGTGCCACATTACCTCTCCTTTTCTAAAGAGGATGAAAAGTCATTGACCCATCCACATAATCAACCCCTCCATATCAAAGTCCTTATTCATAAATCCCATGTTAGATGCATGTTGATAGATGGAGGCACAGGATTGAACATCTGTACAATGGATCTAATCAAGAGACTGGGTCTCTCAAAACAAACAATTGACTCTAGAAGCAAGATCACCATCAAAGCTTACGATGAGGAAGAAAGATCCTCTAGATCAAGGTCTTATTGTTCTACCTATCAGGGTCAGACCGAATGAGAGGAATGTCACATGTTAGGTTCTAGATCTACCTTTGGCCTACAATATTCTATTAGGGAGACCATGGATTCATCAAATACAAGCTATACCATCCACTTACCACCAATGCATAAAATTCCCACATAATGGGGTGGAAGTGACAATTCCTGCAGACGCTAACTACACCTGTAACAATATCAAAGCAGGTAGCATGATCCCACACAAAAAAGAGGCTATGGATGCAGTTACTCCTAAAACTACCAAGGAAATGGTTATGAAGAGTTTTGGAAAAACCTTAAAACTTGAAGAAATAGGTATGGGAGAGTACAAGATGGACCTGACTCCCTCATTAACAGAACTTCCAGTGTCACCAAGATCCTATGGAAAACCTTCATCAAAATTCACACCTACAGCATCCAAGGATCTAGAAATACACAAAGAAACTGGCATGGTAAAGGCATCCACATCTTCTTTAGATAACACAGAAGAACATGCAGTCTTGGACTGGATTTACAAAGGGGAACCGGTGGAGGCTGAAGTCAAACATGTGAAGATATCCCTAGAATAGTATGGAAAGGGATATGATTTCCTCAAATAGATGGGATACAAAGGAAAAGGACCTCTAAATGAAATAGGATGAGGGCTTATTGAACCTATCCACATGGAATTCTGGAATACCAAAGATAAAATAGGACTAGGTTTTAATACCAAAACTGATAAACCTACTTCAAAAGAGAGTCCACACTTTGATAAAGGGAGTGATGAAACAGATGAACTAGAGCAATGGTCCTATGAAAGATTGTTACATGTTGGCACATAGGACCCGAATTACCAGGGAGAACACTACGTACCCATCTTTGAGGTACCACAAGATCTTCATACCCCTTTACGAGCACAACCTCCCATTCAAGAGGTAGGAGACACCATAGCAAAAATTACTCAAGAGACACCCCGACAACAAGATTTACATCCTAACTGGGGGTAATTGGTCACAATTTCACATGTCCTAGATCTACCACACTTTGATCTATAGATGGCTAATTGGGTACATTAGATAACCATTGCTGAATACTTAAATAGATATGATGATGAAACAACAGACTCTCATGACTATGAATTGGAAGAGCTATCTATTGCCACTGAAGATATTAGAATAGATACAATTCACATGTTTGCAACACCCTCAGTTCCTCGTAAAAAATCTGATGCTCCTCCCAATGAAATTGATAATCCTGAATCAGAAGAAGAGTTCCTTCCCCCAGTCATTGATGGAGAAATTGGTGAATACATAAGTCTAGAAGAATTTCATAGGCTACAAGAAAGAAGCCTCCTTTTACAGAGAGATGATGATGAAATTTCTACTAACGAGTCACTAGATTTTGGTTCGCATATAACTGACAATGACCCTTTTAATGATGATCTCAGTCTTATTGATCTAAATATCAAAGAAATTAACTTAACAGATCATGTCATGGTGGTTAATAGTCTTGATGCTAACACAATGCTGTCCTTCCCAGAGACTGACTCCCTAACATTGTTACTTCCAGACCTAATTGATTGGACTGAAACATATCCTAATCCTATCCTTGACTTTCCTAATGACCACTCCCTAGCTTGTTATCTCAATGCTTGTGAATCTTACCCTTCTTCCACCAAAGCAAGGATTGAGAACATGTGATGGGAGGATATCAGGTTTCTTAGTCAAAAACTGAAAAATAAAAAGAAAAAGCGGACTGATGGTGAAAACCACTCTGTGGAAGTATCAGATCCCAAAATAGTAAAGAAAAAAGAAATATCCAATGGTGAAAACCTCTCATAGGTGCCAAAGGATGAGACTCTTGATATCCTCCCTGAGTGCTTTCAGGAAAGGTCTTCAGTACTGATTGAACCAATGCAACTAGTAAATTTGGGCACTGTTGAAACTCCTCAAATAGTCCACCTTGCACAATCTTTATCACAAGAGGAGAAGACATAGTTCATAGGGTTCCTGAAGGAGAAGAAGATTAACTTTTCATGGTCCTATATTGATATGCCAGGGCTAGATCCTAATCTAATCATGCACCACTTATCTATGGCTCCTGGGATCAAGCCCGTAAAACAAAAACTTAGAAAAATGCATCCTCATGTTGCATTATTATTAAAAGTAGAGCTAGAAAAGATGTTGAAAGCTGGGTTTATTAGAGTCATTACCTATGCAGGATGGATCTCCAATGTGGTCCCCATCTCTAAATCTAATAAATCTATCAGGATCTATATGGACTTCAGAGACTTGAAAAAAGCATGTCCGAAGGATGACTTCCCTCTACCTAACATTGACATGGTCATAGACCTCACATCAGGCTTCCAGATGCATTCATTAATGGATGGATTATCAAGCTATAATCAAATCAAAATTGCCCCTGAAGATCAAGAGAAAATGACATTTACATGTGCATGGGGCACCTTTTGCTGGAATGTCATGCCTTTCGGGTTAAAGAATGCCGATGCAACATATCAAAGAGCCATGATGACTATATTCCATGACATGATGCACAAGAACATGGAGGACTACGTAGATGACACATTGGATAAATCCAAAGAAAGAAGTAATCACATTGCTAACCTAATAAAAATATTGGATTGAATGGAGCAGTTTCAACTCAGGCTCAACCCAAAGAAATGTGCCTTTGGGGTCCAATCAGGGAAGCTCCTAGGATTCATTGTTTCAGCAAAGGGAATTGAGGTAGACCCTACTAAAGTTAAGGCTATACAAGAGATGGATCCTCCATGTAACATTAGTCAAATGAGGACGCTACAAGGGAGACTTCAGTCAATTAGGAGATTCGTGTCCCAACTTGCAGATAGGGCACAACCCTTTACTAAGTTACTACATAAAGGGGTTACCTTCAAATGGGATGAATGCTGTAAAGAAAAAATTAGAGAATTGAAGGGATACTTGGCTACTCCTCGTATTCTTATGCACCTTTTCATGGAAAGCGCCTACTCCTATACATTTTAGCTATGGCTACATCCCTAGGAGTATTGTTGGCACAAGAGGATGAAACAAAGAAAGAGCTATCTACTACATTAGTATAACACTAGTCGCCTATGAGCTCAATTACATCATTGAGAAAGCATTCTTAGCAGTCATCTTTGCATCACAAAAATTAAGGCACTACATGCTCTCTCATATAGTAGAGCTCATTACTAAAATTGATCCTCTAAAGTACCTTTTGAGTCGAACAACATTAATCGGGCATTTTGCAAAATGGGTCCTAATTCTAAGTGAGTTTG
The DNA here is from genome assembly GCA_018584345.1 of Thuja plicata. Taxonomy (NCBI): domain Eukaryota; kingdom Viridiplantae; phylum Streptophyta; class Pinopsida; order Cupressales; family Cupressaceae; genus Thuja; species Thuja plicata. The sequence continues at coordinate 10,388,731 of MU225127.1, read as the reverse complement.
ATATTGAATATGTAGAATGGAGAGCTATCAAAGGACATGTCCTTGTAGATCAAATGGCTGAGTCACCACTCCAGGATGGTGAAACTTTACTCATTAAATTACCTGATGAAACAATCATGCATCTCACTAAATATCCATGGAAGATGTACTTTGACGATTCATTACTCAACAAGGCTCTGGAGTCAGGGTCCTATTCCTAACTCTTCAAGGTTAAAAGATTCCCAAATCTTACAAACTAATGTTTCCATGCACCAACAATATTTTAGAATATGAAGCATTGGTAAATGTCCTTAAGCTAGCTATGGAGTGGAAAATTATAGAGTTACACGTGTATGGTGACACCCAACTAATTATCAATCAGGTCATGGGAGAGTATCAAATGAAAGATGAGAAATTGATTCCCTATAAGCAACTAGTTGATGACCTGAAGAAATACTTTATCTTCATCACCTTCCAACAGATACCAAGATCAAAGAACAAAGCTGCAGACACTATGGCTACCTTGGCATCCATGTTGCAACTGGAAGAACATCAATTCTACCATGACTTCTTGGTGGACGAACTCTCCTATCCTGCCTTTGATACACCTAAATATCAGGTAATATGTGCTTTAAACACCCCAGACCAATCTCGGTATACCAATATTATTGCTTACCTTTCTGACCAAACCATCCCTAACAATCTATCCAAGAATGAGAAAAGATCAGTGATTAGGATAGGATCGCGTTACGTCCTCATAACTAACAACCTATATTGACACAGTCTCGATAGTACACTTCTTAGGTGTTTAGAACTCAAAGAGTCTGAGCTAGCATTAAAAGAAGTCCATGAACGTGTATGTGGATCACACTCGAATGAATTTTCATTAGCCAAGAAACTGCTTAGAGTAGGCTATTATTGGCCTACCATGGAGAAAGATGCTATTCAATTTTCAAAAATATGTCTTAAATGCCAGACACATGGAAATCTTATCCATGCTCCTTCCAGAGAACTTATACCTTTCATAACACATTGGCCATTTCAGCAATGGGTCTTTGACTTGGTTAGACAAATATATCCAAACTCCTCAAATGGACATAAGTTCATCATTATGGCCACTGAGTATTTCACAAAGTGGGTCGAGGCCATGCCGCTCATCAAAGCCACTGGAAAATAGGTGGCTATGTTCATTCTAAACTACATTATTTGTAGATATGGGATACCCTCTTCAATTGTAACAGACAATGGGGGCCAATTTTAAAATCAAGACATTGATGAGCTTTGTGAACAGTTCCATATCACTCAACATTGTTCCTTAGTATATTACCCTCAAGGTAATGGATAGGCTGAGGCATCAAACAAAAATATTCTCAAGATTCTACACAGAACTGTAAGTCTGGCATCTACAACTAAATATGACACTATCGGCCTACAGAACAAGCATCAGAACACCAACTGGAGCCACGCCATTTTCTTTAGTCTATGGCGCTGAGGCAGTACTACCTATTGAGGTTGAAATCCCATCTTTGTGGATATCTTTACAAGGTCTTGTTACTGATGAGTAGTACCACATAGATAGGGTGAATTCTCTGGACCTACTAGATGAGTGCAGACAATAGGTGTTTGATCACTTCAAAGTGTATCAAGCACGTATGTCCAAAGGTTACAATAAGAAGGTAAAACCATGCAAATTTTAAGTAGGAGATCTCATCCTCAAAGAGAATCCTAAGAACCAGCCTAACAAAGAACAAAAAGGAAAGTTTGAACCTAACTGGCTGGGACCTTATGTTATCACTGCCACTTTTGGGACTAGATATTATCAACTAGCTACACCTGAGGGAGACATTCTTCTAAATCCTATCAACACTCTACATTTGAAGCAATTCTACACTTGATGTTCGGCTAGTAGAGCCTGTACAACAAAAGGTTTTTACAAAATACCAAAAAAATTCATAAAATTGATCCTGAAGAAATCCAAAAACAATGGAAAAGATCCTACAGAAAAGGGTATCCTTGGTGAAAACTTGGCAAATAGGTTCCTTGATACTACAAAAATATTAAAAAAAAAGAAAAAATAGAAAAAAAATTGAAAAAGAGAAAAGTGCCTTGATGAGCACCTGGTAAAATAGGCATCTTGGTAGCAAAAAGAAAAGAAAAGATCTTTCCAAGTGGTGAAAACATGGTAATTAGGTGTCACTTGTGTTCTATGCTCCATCTATCAATACACTACTGATATTAGGCCTTCATAATTACACCTATGGTCATACACTGACTTCATTTCCTCAATGGCTATCTTATCCTCTCTTGGGATTTGTCTACATTTACATCTTAGGAATAAGTCATTCTGCACTGGGGGCATCTTTGCTGGTTTGGTAGGTCGTGGTTGCTAGGTTGATCTAGGATGGTTTGACTCATGAACGCAATGTTTCTTAATACATGCAAAACAAATGTCACTTTCCAAAACAAGGGTGTCTTTTCAAATATCACATATCCAGACATGACATCTACAATAACAGAGTTCCTACAAGGCGATATTGGATCATGAACATGAGCGGATTATCCTACCAATGCACAAACACAGAACAACATATCGCTTGCATTCCAATTTTTTGATTGATGAATCTCTACTGTGTTTGACAAAGGAATGAACAAGTACTACTTAAACACACAATTTTCTATTGGTTTGATTATGATTCTTTTATGTCCTGATGATGTTTTCAGCTAGGGGCATCTAAGTAATTATGAATTTTATTTGATTGATTCATAATTGATGATTTATTATGTCTTCTTAGTTACTCAATGATGTCTACGCAAAGACAAAGAGTCACAAGGATAGGGGGCATAATGTTTTCTTGATTTTCTACATGTGGTGATTGTTTCAAATGATCCTATAAATTTCACCTGACTTGGATGTTTATGGTAAGAACTGCCACTATGAGTGGATAGCCGCATATATCTCGATCTTTGTTATGTGCAAACTACGGTGAGTTTAAAACAATTTCCTTGTTTGTTTTCAGATCCAGATTATCACTAAGGTATACAAATCATAATGTACCCAAGGATATGAATTTTCAAGGTCATTGCGGGTTCAATATCTTGCCTTAATTAGAATCTTGTATATTAAAAGGAAGGTGACTATTTTGTTATACTGGCTTCTATGCCTTGATGCCTAAGTCTATTTCTGACATTTCAATAAAAAATAGTATTCATATTATCATAATATTAGTGGGTATTAGTGATGGTTGTACTATTAGATGGTATCCATTCTGACATAGTTCTCAATGATGATAAAAAGCTATACATTTGCATACCAGTGACAACGTCCTAAGAGTCTGCATATCATTACATTTTTGATAAATTGGATGGAATATAAACAAGAAAGAAGAAACATTAAAGGCATTTTGAGCTCTAAATTAATTTAATTTTTCTTCTTCTAAAAAATCAAGTTAATTACATCATCCATATTATTGATATATCTATCATTTCACATCCATAGCATACATTTTTCATTCATGAAAAGAAGCAACAGGAAAATACTAAAACAAAGCATCCATGTATTGCATTTTTAATTTTTCATCCTAAAGTGCATCCATACATCTATTTTGCATAAGGGAAAATCAAAAGAAATATACATTTACATTTTCACATGCGCATCACTTAAAACATATTTATATCAGTAATCAAATCAAATCCAAAATGATCTCTAAATCTAACTCATCAAGAGACCAAGATATCATCACATGTGCAAAATACATCTACCACATCTATCAAAGCAAATAGAACTCATGAAACATGTCAGAATTAGGAAGTTGCATCAGATATATATATATATATATATATATATATATATATATATATATATATATATCACAACATGGTATAGATCAAAATATGGAACAGTATGCATAAAGAGTATCAGAGTATCAGTGAGGATGAATTAATTAGATATACATGTATGAATGTCATATACAAAAAAGGGATCTCAGCAGCATCCAGATATACAAATGTAATCTCAAGATACACATGACATAAAGATGGTACATAATATCAACTCTACTCTGCCCCCTCTCCTTGGTTAGGAGGAGGAGGAGGAGGTGGTACAAATGGAGCTACTGGAGGTGGCATGGCCACCTCTGACTGCTGAGCTAATCATGAAAAGGAAGGTGCTCTTTGGCCCTCTGACACTACTGCATGATAAAGGAGATAATAATATGTGGCCCTCTACCCCTGGTCAACTACCATCTAGGCATGTGCATCTCTCTCCATTCTGAGCATCTCACCCTATCTATCTCTCTCTACTCTCAACCACTCAAGCTGTGTATCCCTATCTGCTAGTAAGGCATCTGTAGTGGTGACTCAGTCCTCTAATGTAGTAATCTTGTCTTGGATCTGCTCTCTCTCTTGCTCACATCTAGAAAGAGGATCTCCATATCTACCTGTATCCTGATCCTGAGAATTGTCCTGTCCCCTATCCTGAGGTCTATCCCATGACCTTTGCTATCTTTATCTCTATTGATCCCTAGCAAGGAGCGGACCAGGATCTCTTTGCGGAGCTATAAATCTGAACCTCTAGCACCTCCCACTACCACTGGCACCACCTATATCAAAAGCATCACTACCACCACCCCTATCATCTCCACCACCATCCTCATAAGGAGGAGGACGCCGACCATCTCTGCCATCCCTACCTCCATCCCGACCTCCATGCCTACCCAAGGCCTTGTCTCTCTGCGCTCCTCCTCTCCCCCTGGCTGGGCGATCCTCAGGATCATAATCCAAAGGCTCCTATATATGAGGAATGATCTCCTCTAGTAATGTAAAATGAGGAAAAGGGTAATGAAGCATCTCTGTAGCATATCCATCAGAAACACCCACATCAACAACATCAAGGTAGAGATCCCAGTCTACTCTAACCATATCACGGATCTCATGGTGTGCTGTCTCATACTATAACTGAGTACCCAACAATGATTCCTCATCCTAGACCTATGCATACACAGTAATATCCTTTATCCTGCTTTATCGATGACCATACTATCTTAGCACCCGGGTATGGATGAACAACCCGGTCATCAGAACTTGAAGTATCCTCCAGACATCCTCAGGAGTCACTGTAATCTCACCAGTCAACAAATGAAAGGTGGTGTGCTCTGAGTGCCATCTCTCAGCAAGCACATTCAACAACCCATGGTTTACCCCAATCTTAGGTAAATCCATCAACAAATGCAATCTACATCGGATCACGGTAGTCTTCTCATCATTTAAAATCAGTCCAGACAATGCAAGCACATGACCAGGGTAAGTGTCGCGAAATGTGACTACCTCAAATTGGGTCTGTTTTGGACAAAAATGATAATGCATCAGTATCCTATCTACAAAAAAGGGGTAGACTCCTAATTATCTAAATAATTCCAAGTTTTTAGCACACAAACGGGTCAAGAAGATTAAATTTCTAAGTCTCCTAACCAGATGCGATTCTGAAACAAAAGGGTGCAATCCATTTTACCAGATACGATCCTGGAAATACAAGGTGTGATGGAGTTTACAGAGTGAAATCCCTGAAATATGGGATGCGACCCTAAATATAGGGTACAATCCTAAATTGACAGGGTATGACATACTCATGAATTTGAACAAAAATAAAGACAAAAAAATGTAAACAGATGTGATCCAAGGTATCGTGGATGCGATGTAGGAATCCAGAAAAACCAGATGCGAGCCAGGAAAAATTGAATGCGACACGGGTTCTACAGGTTGTGATCTAGAATCCTAGACACGATTCAAAATTCAACTGACTATAAACCCACAAAAATGCATGAAATTGAAATTTGCAAAATTCACGAGGTAGTTTTTTGAGCACTTACCGATGGTGGGTAGTTGGTTGGGCGCTGATGTTGCCGGCTCATCTCGAAATGATGCTTCCTCATAGGGACTACCATCTTCTCTGCATAGCTCTCTGAATTAATATAGAGAAAAGTGAAAATGAATAGTGAAATGGTAAATTTTGAGGCTTATATTGGTCTTTTGAGACATTTAGGAGTTCTAAAACTCCTCCCAAACAACTACAACCATATTTCTATTCTCTTTTTGATCAATCAAGAACCAAATCAAAGGTACCTACGATGTTTTCAACAGCACAGTACCATTTTTATGATGACTTGAACACATGCAGATTTACTTCATTTGTTCCTAGAATCTGTCAAAATGCACATTTTTTTTATAAATCTTTCTCTGACATCATTTTATCAGTCTCATCACTCACATTTTCACGTAATTAAGTTGGTAATTATGTGCTTATTTTTAAATACACCATCTTTTCCCACTTCTACTCCATTCTTTATTTTCTTAACCCCTTCCTGCAAGTGATATGTTCTTTCAACTGAGGGATTTTATTCTTTTCCTTCGATTTCATTCTCGAGGGGACATGATCACACTATCATCAATTAAATTTTTTCTTGAAACAACATTAAAAATGACTTTGTTATCAAACAAACTAGGGGCATAACAGTTTCCTTGACTAAAGTTAGAACTGTTAGATGGAAATATTTGGTTCTCATGAGCTGGATATCTTATGTTTCCTCATTTTAGGAGATTCTTATTAAGCTCCTAGCAACTTCTTACTGACTTTTGGAGGACAACCAACTTCAAAATCAGTATTATCAATCTTTGGATGACAACCAAGTTTAGAATTGGTATCTTTAAGATCTTTTATTGATCTTTGGATGACAAACAAGTTCAAAATCAATTCTATTAGTTTAGTTCAATCAAGGGTGAGACTGATCTCATCAACATTTCGTTCGACAACCAAGAATGAAATTCTCAATCTTTCTGAAGTCAAAATCAAAAACTTTCTTTGAATCAATGCGCTACTCGCACATCAATTCAAAGAGGGGCAAATGTAACCACCTGACTTTGGTCTATTCTAACTATTGACCCTATTTTCCCTAAGTGTGATCATACCCCCAATTATGTCATGATAATGTTACTTTGACATAATTCATTTTAAATCAAATTTAATGTCCTAGGTGATTTTTATCACTAAATTATATTAACTATTATTTCCATACAATCCAAATCAATTTAAACCAATTGAATCAAAACAAATTCAAACATGGCTATAATATTTAATTATAAAGGAATTAAATAAACCCCTAAATCAATTTCCCACTTGCAATTAACCCATTCCCCTAGCCTATTTAATTTAATTAAAATGGCTATAGTCCCCTAATTATTAAAAAGCAATAAAATGCTTAAATAATTAAATTCTTATATTTTAAATTAATTAAATAAGTTTAATTCATTTAATTTATATTCCCTTAAACCCCAATGTAACCTATCTCAACCACTTCTACACTGGGTTCTAACCCATCTCAACCTAATCCCCCATGCTAATCTAATCCTCATTCTAATTCTAATCCTAACCCACCTCCTAATGTTGTCACATTCCACTAAGGAATGATTGACAACTCAACCCACTTGAGAAAGTCAACTTTCTCAAGCATGAATTCTCTAAGGACCAACTTGCCAAGTTGAGCCTTACTGTAATGCCTCGCCAAGGAACCCAAGAGAGATTAACCTAAACATGTCACTAAGTGTGCTAATTTTTTTTTTTTTTTGAAAGTTAACATAAAGAAACATACAATCATGCGGAAGCAATTACCATTTATACACATGTCTTACACTCACATAGATTACACGAATCAAGGGTCCCATTACGTTGAATTACTTAAAGAAAAACACAACGTAACAATATAGCAAAAGATTCCATCTAATTAAACATAACAAGTACAACTTACATAACCATAATTACAAACCTCATGGATAACCATGAAACCACCATAACTCACATCCACTGCACATGTCACAGGGTATGTAGTAATCACTCTAGACTACTTACTATTACAATTTCTAGATTAGGTATCACATGCGATACACTAATACAAGATTACAATAATCAAATTACATAATAAATGATGAAGGAACATAAAGAGCTCATCTGCAAGAAACCATCAAGCACCTGGTACAAGGATGTCAAATCTCAATGGATAAAGAATCACTACCACCCGTCCATGTGGAACCACAAAGGTCCACCCCACCGTGCTGAGGAGATAACAATAGATCCCAATAGAATATCCAAAACCAAGAAGGAATAACCACTAAGCAAGGGATCTTGATAGCTCTCTAATCCGGTGTACTAATCATCATAAAAGGTAAGACTCGCTAATCCAGAGGCAACTGACAACGTAGGAAATCTAGCATGTGTAAAGGAAGGTGTCATCATGTAGGTCTACCCTTAAGTTCAGCCCAGATAATCACAACGGATTTCAGCACCTAAGTGACCATACATAGAGCTAATGTCCTCTCATACTGACAAGGCCCACTAACTATGTCAGATACCTCGCAGGGAAACTAACATCTTCTCCAAACCATCTTAGCCTATACTAGCACTCAAGCATGGTTGATGACACATCTTATTAATTCATTTTAATCTCTCAGTATGTCTTTAGTTATCACTTATTAAGAAACTCTACAATAAACAACCCCAATAGTCTCTTACGGACACAGAACTTATTGCAAGCCACCTCCTACTACGCATCTAGGTAACCTACCCTAGGCTCAAAAATTCCAACAGATCTAGCATAGGTCACAACCCTAGTGTAACCCAAATCAGTATCCCATACAACAGGAACGATCACACATAGGTACACATACATGTACAAAATTGAAAAGGGTCTTAATGGTCAGTTTAGGGTAATAGCATAGAGCACACACGTCACAAAGTAACAGAAAATATAAATTACACCCCCCCAGCCTCTGTATACATCCTAGGTCATCTAATGTGCCAAATACAACATATACAAGCACAACATAACACACAGATGCATAGGAAACAAATCATCTTAAAAGACTAAAAAAAAAACTATATCCATGTACATACTTACAGATAACGCATTCAAAGTCTCCATCTAATCAATAACTTAATCTGACGTAGTTAAAGTTAATTGCTTTAAAACTATTTAACACTACCTCTAGTAACTAGACAGTGTACTCAAGATAACCATTTAATTAAATCAAATTAATTTATCCAATGCTATAGTCTCAAAAGACCTCAAGCTATAATCCACATTGATTAATTTAAGCAATCACTTACTTAACAAAATTAATAATAATATATCTATAATTAAAGTTAATACTCATACATTAATAGAAATTAATAACAACCAAATTACCAATTAAAAATACTATTAAATAGTCATGTTATAAGATAATTATAAACTACTCATAACACAAATTAATAAATAATCATATTATTTATTTAGTTCTAACTAAATTAAATTAAATAAATTAAAATTCAAACAACTATAAATTAAATTAAATATAATTTAAATTGCATTAAAAAAAAAACCTTTTAATAAACATTGGGGGGGAGCGGGTCCCCCGCGCCCCCCCCCTCTCTGCACATAACAGCGCAGGCAGTCCGGTACTGCCGTAGGCAGATCGGGTGCTTATGCACTCGGCTGCTGCGGAGCCTGTGGGGTGGTGGGGTTGGGACCCACCCCCCACTAACTCATTTTTTTTTTTAAATAAAATTTTTTAAAATTGAACAATGCACAGTGAAAAGCGCTTTCATTTTTTTTTAATTAAATTTCCTTTTTAAAATTTTATTTTATATATAATTTTTTTTTTTATATAAAAAGGAACATTGACTTTCATTTCAAAGAGGGATTTTTTTTTTTTGATGTATTAAAACATTGGGTTCTTTTTTTTCATTGATTTAATTTTTGCAATGAAATTACACAGGGATAAATATTTATTTTTCTTCTATAGTTAGGACTATAGACAGATTTAATTTTTCAAATTCTAGGAGTTTCGTAAGAGATCTAAGTACGAAATTTTGACAGCATGTCTTTATTATAATAGAGAATATATAATTATGAAAACCATAGATCCAAGCTCCTCAAAAACCCTGAAAAACAATGAAACATCATTTGATTATAAATTTGATTTCTTCTATAGTACCAACTATATCAAGGGTTTAATTTTTCATTTTATAGGAGAACTAGAGGGGATTTCTTTCCGAAATTTTGATAGCATAACCCAATGATGCTAAGATTATAGAAAATGATAGAAATAGAGATCTAGGGTTTCTAGAAACACCCAAAAACATAGAAAACATCCATAAGCCATTTAAAAGCCAAATTTAAGAACAAGCATTAAAAACATCACAGAAAACCTCAGAACTACGAAATGGAATCCATGCAAGGCAAATGAAACCTACCTTTAATCCAATGTAAGAAATAGAAAAATGTAGCTTGGAGGATGAAAGTAGATCCGAAACCCTCAAGCCCAATTCAACCAAAGATCTGGCACAATGTAGATCCGAACACACACACACACACACACACAAGCAATAGAAAATCCTGAAACCTTGAAGCAACCAAGATCCACAACAACCCACAATTCCTCAAAAAATCCCAAAATCACCAAGAGCTCTTCAATTCTCAAAAACCTATTATGCTAGAATGAATGACCAATTCCTCCTAAAGAGATTCAAATTCCCAAAAACATGCAAGGGTGAATGACAACTCCCAAGTCAATCCTTAGTTTAACTCAACTTGAAAATTGAAAGTAACTCCAATTAATTAAATAAAATATCCTTTATTGCCACAACTCAACTTAGACTCCTAATTACAAGTTGAGATATTTTGAATTTGAAATACTTTTTCAA
>MU225127.1:10361619-10373790 GCA_018584345.1 Thuja plicata | reverse complement strand
CTGCCAATTCAGGGAAGACGATGCCCTGTACCTACAATCCTGTCACCAAAAGAACACACATGTACATACATGATATAATATTGCAAACAATGATAGGGATCGGTCGAACGTGTGGATCTCGCTGAAGCAAGTAACTACATCTCCATCCTCTACCATAACAACACATCAACAAGTACATTCACATATAAGACAACCATACACATGCAAGTATGGGGTAAGTATATCATAAACTAAAATTGACAAATAATAATCAACAAGATAACATCATCACATCTATCTATGCATAAGGTAAAATCATGATATCATAAAACAAGTGTCATCATCAAATGAAACAATATCAGCTCACATGAAATGTGGCCTAAAAGAATTCGGCCAAACAACTGAATCCAATGCCTAAAAGTATGACATCCTAAACTAGAAAGAAAAACATGAGTGGGTATTACACCTACACTCCCCCATGCCTCTTAAAAGAATGCCATTAATAACCATTAATGGATATTCCCTCTTTCCCATTCCTCATTAACGCTCAAGGCATTAATGGCTCTTACATCTCATTAATGACCTTAGAGGCTCCATTAATGAACCTTGTCCCCCCTCTCTCTCTCCCATTCCTCTATAAATTGAAGGGATTTAGAGCTCATAATAAGCCTAAAATTTCAAATTGTAGTGTTGTAATGCCAAGATTTTGAAGGGATATCAAAGCACTTTTATGCTACACATTCCTTCCTAGCTTCATACACACTCCATTAGTCACTTCCCCATATGTTTATGATGCTCATTTTAAACTAATATGCATGCTAAATAGTTGAATAGTTTTTTTAAAACTTAATCTTTCATGCTAGGTTGTTTATGTCACTGGTATTTAGCATAATCTGAGGGATTTTATGTTATTTAATACACTCATCCTAGTTAGAAAGAAATAAGTCAAAGTTATGGTTTATATGCTCATTAACCTTTGTTTCTCACTAACAGAATGACTTATTGGAGTGTTGTGTTGCAGATAACAGGTGCAGAAATATACACACACAATGAGCATGGAATTCAAAGATAGGTCTCTGCATCGAGAGCACCACAAAAAAATAGGATTGCTAAAAGAAGGAACATATCCATTGTTGATTGTGCCAGGACACTGGTGATTGAGAAAAGCATCACATAAACATTTTGGAGAGAAGCTGTCAGTACTGCTGTCTATACATTGAACATAGTTCAATTGGAGAAAGACACCAATAAGACACCCTATGATCTATGGTATGGATACACACCCATTGTAAGTTACATCATAATTTTTAGAAGTCAATGTTATATTTTAAAAGATGATAGAAATGGAAATATTGACTTCAAAGGTGAAGAAGGAATATTTCTAGGGTATTCTACCAAAATCAAGGCTTATAAATGTCTTAAAAAATCATCTAACAAAATTATTGAAAGTTAAAATGTCAAAGTGGATGAATTTGCTAAGAAAAATGATGAGGAAAGTAGAAAGGAACCAGAAGACTACAACAAGTTTTTCTATAGTGAAGAACCTGACACTCTACATGAGCAACAGTGTATCGCTCCTGAGTGACAAAACAATGCACCCAAGCATTAGGCTACAAACACCAAAAATTAAGAAATTGCTTAAAATGATGTACCGAGCGTTGAAGATCAAAATGAAGGTCAAGATAATGATCAGAATGATGAAAAAAGAGCTGAACCAGTACTTTTCAAGTATGATAGAAGACACCATCCACAAAACCAAATCATAAGAGACAAAAAGGTTGGAATGTGAACAAGAAGTAAGTCACTAAATACTAGATGTTTAATTTGTGATTTTAAGCTTAAATCTGTCAATAATACACTTAAAAATGAAGAATGGGTTAGTTCTTTGAATGAAGAGATAGAGAAGATTAAGAAGAAAAAAAATGGACTTTAGTACCTAGACCAGATGACAAGAATGTCATTGGTACCAAATGGATATTTAGAAACAAGCTAAATGAAAATTGACAAGTCACAAGGAACAAAGCAAGACTAGTATGCAAAGGGTATGCACAAGAAGAAGGCATTGACTATGGAGAAACCTTTGCACCCATTGCTAGACTAGAAGGAGTAAGAATTCTACTTTCTTATGCTGTATTCAAAGGATTCAAGGTATACCAAATGGATGTCAAGTCTGCATTCCTAAATGGAATACTAGAAGAAGAAGTATATATTGAACAACCAGAAGGGTTTGTTGATCCTAACAAGAGAAACATGGTTTTTAGAATACAAAAAGCCTTGTATAGATTGAAACAAGAACCAAGAGCATGGTATGAAAGAATGTTGAAGTTGATGAATAAGCAACCCATAGCTCCCAAGAATCTATGCATGCAAAACCCTGTCATAGAAAAGAGGAGAAAAAGCTATGGAGGCCAATAATCACAAATCCATACAAGAGGGAACATCATGTGCACAAATGGAGATAAAAAATACTCAATGTAATAGAATCTTTATAAAAATTGTAAAATACAAAGAGGTGAATCCTTAAAGAAAAGAATCAAGAAACCCTAAAGGTGAAAACCCTAAAGAATTATAAGATGCCTAAGTTTAACTTAAGTGTAGAGTATAATAGACTAATAATTAAGTAAATTAATTATTAGCTATGATATGACAACTCTAACACCCCCCCTTAAGATGAACTTAGGGAGAAGCTAAACAACTAAGGACTAAAAATGCATGTAAATAAAATGCATGAAAGTAACTATGGGTCCCGACAACTAGGCCTGATTAGGTACCCAAGTACAAGAAATCTTTGCAAACTAGAGAAATAGAGAAAACCACACGGGAAAAACTCTACTCCAAAAAGAGATAAAGAACTAATTGAAGGAATAATGAAGTCTCCAAACTAGGGAATGTCCTAGAAAATAGGAACAAGGATGAACATGTAGAACAACTCTGAAGCATGAAACTGCAAACACTGTCGAAGAATAACTGATGATCTCTGAAGAACCTCCATTGTAATGAACATGATCAGGTAGAGAAGAATATAATCTGCATGAATCAGGATGGAAAACAAAGGCAAACATCAAAACTAAAAGATAAAGATGGCATAACACCAAAGCCTTAAGAGTTGATCAACCGAAGATGGTAGGAGCCTACCAAGAGTGAAAGAGTATCCATATGGTAAATGATCCATCTCACCAGAATGCATAGGTACCCAACCACTGCAACTGCCTAGTAGATAGGAACAAAAAATGAATACATAGCTCACTCAAATGAACCAAAAAGCATGAGAACAAATAATAGATATCCCCCTAAATGGTGAGGAAGAGGCATGATAGGTACACTAAAACTGAATGCCAAAAAAAGATGCGTCTCAAAGTACCAGGCACATACCAGAAAGTACCAACACATATAAAGGCAGGTGTCATTGACACACTCATGAGGTTAATGACATGGAAGGAACACTCACTTGACAAAGGTCTATTGGAAAAACATGAGATACCAAACCCCCCCATGGCACTTTAGAATAGAGTGCAAGTACAAATTGACACAAGATGTGCAAAATCCCAAGTATAAAAAATATGACACTTTATCTCAGTGCATTTACAAAAGGGTTATAGAAAATGATGTCTACATACCTCAAGAAGTGAGAAAGCTGAATGCATATGAACCACAATTACATATGAGTCATCCCATGTCAAAAATGAGATCCCAGGACCTGAAAGAACCAAGTAATCCACCAGACTACATAATCATGAAAAAATGAATAAAATACACCTGGAGCATAATTTCAAAAAAAGACCCATACCACTAGAAAGAACACTGAACCAGATTTCCAACAATATCTTGTTTGATCAAAAATGTCTCCGGATGAGCAAGATATGGCTCCCAGAAGGCAAAATGAGAAATCTGACTTTGACAACCAAAAATACCATCAAAACAAAAAAATCAGAAAATCAAACCTCTGCTAAAAGACCGGTCTCGGAAAGAGATTTTTGGTGATGTATGATATGTCTGATTTTGAGTCCATATGACCAAGATACAGCCAAAAAAGCACAGGAAGCTCCGGAGAACAAAACACCCAAAAGAAAATGACAGTTTCATGAACGTCAAATTTGATCATGAAATGATGATGTAGGAACATGTAATGATGATGTCATTATGCAGGTCTGATGTACCTACCTACTGTAGCTGTCAGTACCTTTTTTTTTGGTACGCATGCAAAGTAAACTTTTTCAAAAAGTTTTACAAATTTTTTTTTTTCATTCCATAAAAACAAATGCATAAAAGTTTTAACTTTTTGATTTGATTTTTTTATTTTTAACCAAAAAAAATTGCTACACCTTTTTTTTAAGAATAAAAAATTTCTCACCTCGGGATACGTGCCAGGGCCGTATGGCTCTAGGCCCAATTTTTTTTTCAAAAATGAAACATTGTCCAAAATGGACAAATTTTATATGGATTATGGTGTTTTTGGTCACTCTAAGCTCAATGGTGATGTCTGTTTGAGCCCAAAGTGACCAGAATTAATGCCCACCTCTAGATCCACACAAAAAACCTCTAAGAAAATACAGAACTAAAGAACACAACTAAAACCTCTCAAATAATGAATAGGGGCATAAAGATCTGAAGCTCTGATACCATGTTGAAGTTGACGAATAAGCAACCCACAGCTCCCAAGAATCTATGCATGCAAAACCCTATCATAGAAAAGAGGAGAAAAAGCTATGGAGGCCAATAATCATAGATTTATACAAGAGGGAACATCATGTGCACAAATGGAGAGCAAAAATACTCAATGCAATAGAATCTTCATAAAAATTTTAAAATACAAAGAGGTGAATCCTTATAAAAAGGAATCAAGAAACCCTAAAGGTGAAAACCCTAAAGAATTATAAGATGCCTAAGTTTAACTTAAGTGTAGAGTATAATAGACTAATAATTAAGTAAATTAATTATTAGCTATAATATGACAACTCTAATAGAATTCACTCCTATCTCATGAGTATTGGATTTGTAAGAACAAGTGAAAATAATAATCTGTATTTAAAAGTAGTTACTGATGATAACATTCTGATTTCAAAAATATTTGTTGATGATATCATATTTGGAGGTAATGATATGTTATGCCAATCATTTACTGCTAAAATGAGAAAAGAATTTGAGATGTCAATGTTTGGGGAGATCAAATTATTTCTTGGTCTACAGATTCTTGAACATGATGTAGTTATATACATCACACAAACCAAATACATCAAGGAAGTTCTCAAGATATTCAAGATGGAGGACTCCAAGCCAGTTGGAACACCTATCACAACCTGATGCAAGCTGACAAAGGAAGACAAGTCAACCAAGGTAAATTATACCCTATATAGATCCATGATTGGTAAAATCATGTATGTATTGGAGATTTTCTTCTGTGCAAATAATTGATTGTATGTTTGTCATTGATGACAAAATATAATATACATCAGTGTTCTATATGCAATTAGTAGTATAGATGTTGTGGAGCTGTACGTGTTTATTTCCATGGTGTATACATGTTCTAGATGCTATGTGCGTTCACACCAAGTCAAATATGAAGTTTTAGTTGAGTTATGTTAATCAGTTATGGCAGTTATAGCGTCTGAAGATTATCTATCAAGAGCCGACGAAAATATAGTGTTTATTGAGTTGCACCTATCTTTGGGATATGCATGTTTGTATTAATGTTTAGTTATGAGTTAGTGTTGATTATACAAAGGTGCCAAGCATGTTTTAACAAAATCATGATATTGGAGTAAAATTGGTGAAGATGACTTTGTGAAGCATTGCATCTATTTAGTTTGAGTTGCGTGGTTCTAACTTTGATTGCGTGGTTAGTTAAGCTAACAAAGAAGTTGATGAAGTGTTCCCAGATACCATTGTGACCTTATCCTTGGTGAAGATACATATAGTAGTTCAAATGTGTTC
Organism: Thuja plicata; assembly: GCA_018584345.1. Lineage (NCBI taxonomy): Eukaryota > Viridiplantae > Streptophyta > Pinopsida > Cupressales > Cupressaceae > Thuja > Thuja plicata. The sequence continues at coordinate 10,367,880 of MU225127.1, read as the reverse complement.
GCTAAGTGTGAAAATGAAGTGAAAAATAATAGACAAAAGAGAGCAAAAAGTCAGACATAATAAGTTGAATAACAATGTGAAGAAACATAAGAAGATTACAATTCAATGGAACTGATCAAGATAGTAGGTCTACTCAAATAGTTCATCTATCAGATATAGTGTATATCTGTTCTACTGAAGGTTGTAGCCTTCACCATTTTAGCAGTGAGCTTTTGGACAGTGAGTCCTCACCCCTAAAAGGGTTACTTGTAAAAGACTCCTAACAGGGTCCGACCTTTAACCAGGTCTCTGTACTTATTACATTGTAAAGGAAAAATCCTAATAGGGTTGTAAGATATCCTAATAGGGATAATTATACTCAAGTATAGTTCTTTGTGGGTGCTAATTCCCACTGGGTTTTTTACCTATTTGGTTTCCCCGTAACCAAAATTGTTGTTTTCTCTATTGTGTTATCTGAATGTGCATTTTATTTAAGTTAATTTATATATAAGAGAAGAAAATAATTAAAATAGTTGATAACTGATTCACCCCCCCTCTCAGTTATCCTTTGGGACTATTCCAACAATTGGTATAAGAGCCAAGTGCCTTGGAGAGAAAGCCTATCAACTTAAGGTAGATCAGATGACATACTTTAGAAAAGAGAGTCCTAAGTTTGATGGAGAAAACTATCTTGACTGGAAGAACAAAATGATAACACATCTTCAGTGCATTGGATTTGAGATCTATGAGATTTCCACTCAAGCAATTGAAGTTCCCACCCTGAAAGACTTTACAGAAGAAGACTCTACAATTAAACAAAAGGAAGTGTTCACTCAAAATGCAATCGCCAAAGAAGCCCTAATCAGTGCCCTATTCAACAGTGAATTTTCTGAAATCAAGAAGGCATATAAAGCATACTCTATTTGGAAATACTTAGAAGATATGTTTGAATGAGACATCCAATAAAAGAATGCACACAGAAAGACATGGAAGAAAAGATACAATAACTTAGAGATGCTACCTGAAGAAAATATCAGAGCCTACAATTAGATAATTAATGAAGCAGTTTTAGGTATCAGGAACAATGGTGGAGAAATTTTAGCAGATGATATAATGGACAAACTAATGACCACACTAACAACAAACTATGAGAGAAAGATCAATATCTTAGATGAGACAATGCAATTTTATAAAGAATTCAAGAGGGAGACTTTGATCAGCAAAATATCTACATTTGAGATATCAAGATTGAAGACAGAACCTAAAAGTGAGACAACTTTCAAAGCCTCAGTCCATAGAAAGAAATCCATAAGAAACTCTAGTAATAATGAAGAAGTGGATATAGAACTAGAAGAAATCATTGCTGTGATTTCCAAGAAAGAAAGGAAAGGTAAAGGGAAATATGAAGGACAACTACCATTCAAATGTTTTTCATGCAACAAAGGTGGTCACTTTGCATCCAAGTGTCCTACAAGAGTCAAGAAGTTCAGATCAGATTACAAGCCCAAGTACACTAAGGAATGTTATCATGCTGAAGATGGTGTAACCGATAATGATTTAGGAGAAGATGAAATTGGTTTCATCTCCATTAAAGACATTGAGAAGATGCTTAAAGAAATGGACAAAGAAGATGAAGAAAAAGCACAAGAGTTAGCATTAGTTTCAAAAGCTGACATCAAAACTGACTGGATCATTGACAATGGATGTTCACACCACATGACAAGAGACAGACAGATTTGTACAATTGGAGAACTAAAAAGGTGGCATGGTTAGATTTGGAGATGACACTCCCAAACCTATCATAGGCAGAGGTTCTATCACCTTAGATGGAAAGAATATGACAAATGATGTTCTTTATGTTGATGGTTTACATCATAACTTACTAAGTGTTGGACAATTGCTTGATAAAGGATATTAGTTGGAATTCAAAAACAACTAGTGCATCATTAACAACAAAGAAGGAGACATGATTACATCAGGATCAAAGACCAAAGGTAATGTCTTTCAGCTCAATTCAGAAGTAATTTGTTTTGTTGCAAAAGTGGATGACAGTTGGCTATGGCACAAGAGACTCTGTCATATCAATTTTGAAAACATAGTCAAGATAAGTAATGTAAAGGCAGTAAGAGACCTTCCAAGTATTGCAAGACTAGTTGATACCATGTGCAGGGAATGTGTGATGGGGAAGCATGTGAGGACCTCATTCAAGAGCAAACAAGACTTTGCTGAATATAAATTAGATCTGATACATACATACCTATGTGGACCTACTCAAACAAGATCATACTACGCAAAAAGGTATTTTATTTTCTTTGTTGATGATTTCTCAAGGATGATGTGGGTTGTGTTCCTAAAAGAAAAATTTGAAGCTTTTGAGAAGTTCAAAGTGTTCAAAGCTAAGGTTGAGAATGAATCTAGATTAAAGATAAAATGTCTGAGATCTGATAGAGGAGGAGAATTCACCTCTGACCAGTTCTATGATTACTGTGAAGAACATGGAATCAAGAGACAGTTAAGTGCACCTAGAGCCCCTCAGCAGAATGGGATTGTAGAAAGAAGGAAAAAAATAATACTTGACACAGTGTGCACTATCATGATTGAAGGAAAGGTTGCCCATACCCATTGGAGAGATGTGGTCGATACAACAGTCTATACTATCAATAGAATACAATTAAGGCCAGGCACAGACAAAACACTCCAAGCCTAAATATATTAATAATTATTATTTTCTTTCAATTTGGAAAGTTGAGTTAACTAAGTTTAGTGGAGTGTTTATTTTGGGGGGAATTTTCTTGAAAGGTGGACGTGGATTCTCAAGTTTTAAAATCGCGGGCGGGAGTTAATTGGGGTGGGGACCCCCTCGCAGGCCCCTCAACCCCTGTCCCCTCCACAGGGGGGCCTGAACATGGCAGCCAAGCTGCTGGCGGTGGCAGGGCCCGCCGTACCTATCAGGGTCCTTGCCACCGACACTAGAGGGTTGCTGACGGGCCCGACCCCTTTTACAAGTGCTGTAGGTTTTAAAATTGTGGGCGGGAGTTAAGTGGGGTGGGGACCACCTCCCCCCCCGATGTGGTAAGTTATATGTTTTTGTTTTAATTTAAAAAAAAATGTTTTAAATTTTTAGTATTAGTTTTGTTGTTTAATTTTTAGCTAATTAAAATTTTCTTTAATTTAAATTTGTTTTTTTAATACCATTTTTAAATAAACTTTTAGATTTAGTTTATAAAATGTTTTATTATTATAAGTTATTTAAACTATTAGATTAATTAGAGATTTTAATAATAGTTTTATTATTATTATTATTATTAGTTTTTTTTTTTTTAATGTTGAGTGACAATTTTATGTATATAGCTTATTGTTATTATTAGCTCATTTAATTTTAAATGGGTTAATTAGTTTGTGTGATTTAATAGATAGACAATATAGAATTGATATTAGAGGTGTAATGTTGATTCATATTATTAGATGTACATTGGTACTATATTGTAATTATAGTTGGATTTAGTAATTATTAGTTAGGTTAATTTATATTTGATGGAGTATATAAATTAACATATAGTGGATTTAATGTGTATTTTCACTGAAAATTTAATTATATTTTGTTAGTAATTTTAAATGATAAACAAAATTGCATAATAGGATGTTATAAAGTTGTTATCACAATGTTATCACCATGCCATCATTATGTTATCACCGAATTCTGATTTGGATCTTGCTAAGAGATGTATTTATCATTATGTTTATCACTGAATTTTGCCTTAGATATTTTAAAAATGTATATGTCACTATATGTGATTGTTCTTTCTGAAGGCGTGTGCATCATGCCTTAGTGTATTTTGGATGTTTGTTGTAATGAATCGCGTATTCTTTTATGTTATGAGGTGTTTTCATTTTTGGGTATCTGTTGGGGATAGATGACCTTCAATATGTAAAACTGGAGGTTTGGGGGTTTTGATTTCTTCATGACCGTATCTTATATGATTGTCAGTACATGTTTCTGTGATGTTGTCATGGTCTTGATAGATTATACCCAACCTGATTCATTTATGTTGTATTTTGTGATCTTATTAGGGTATTGTTAATTGTTATGGTTATTTGAGAACCAATGTGCTCCTGTATGGGTAGAATGCATTTTGAGATTTATGTATTAACTTCATGATTTGTTTGAGCCTAGGTAGGTTAACTAAGTGTATAGAGGGGAAGTGGATTGCAATGGGTCTAGGGCCCTAAGTGGCTACTAGGGTAATCTCATTGGCAAGTTAATTAATAAGTGAAAATATGAAACATTAAAGGGGTTTTAAAATGAACTAATAAGATGTCTGAGCCTCTACCCATGCCTTGAGCTTTATTACATGCTAGGAAGGGAGTTAGGATCCTTGTCTTCATGAAAGGATTACTGAAGCACATAGAATCACTTGGAGGCTAGGGTCTAAGAGGGACTACTAGGGTTACCTTCAAGGGTAGGCTTACGTGATGACACTTCCCTATATATAGCTTAGGTTATCCTACGTGTGTCAGATACCTCTGGTATTGTGTAGATATTCTTATTGTGGTTTAGAGAGCTTCTAGGATCTTCCTATACATTTCTGTATGATGTATTGTATACCTTTGATGGTTTTCTTCTTGTTGTATACCCATGTGAGTGGGCCTATTACTATCTCCTCAACACAGTGGGAGTGGACCTTTGGTTCCACGTGGTTAGGTGGTAGTGATTCTTATTACCATTGAGATCCAACGGTTTGAGTTCATGCTTGGATGATCCTTGTTGAAGTTTTATCATCATATTTTTCCTAGTCTTATGGAGACTTGTTCATTTTCATGAGTTGTATAGTTGTAACCATATGTGTATATTGGTTGACATCTTGTGAAGGATGTAATATATTATTATGTATTATTGCATACTCTGCGACTTGTGCAAAGGATGATTGATTCAGTTGTATACCTCAGGTATCAGATGTATATGTGGTCTTATATTATCAGATGTATATTGGATTCAGTTGATGTATCCTTTATGTTGGTTCTTCATAGTTGTTATTTGTAGATTATTTTGCTTAAGTAATTCTACGTTAAGGAAACCTCAAGAATTGTTATCTTTATTGAGTTGTACTTATGTGTATGTCATGTACTTCATTGTGTTGCTTCCACATTGTTATCATTATTGTTTGTAAACATTTAAATTTTTTTTATCCTGATAACTTAGTGTCATGTTTATGTTAGTTCTCCTGGGTTCCCTAGCAGGGCATTACAATGACACTCATTACCCACATTTCTTTCAACCATGTGCTTTATTTTTAATAAACCCCACTCAGGTTTTTTGTTACATACTTTCATTAGTTTTTTTCACATGCACATAGTCAAATTGGGGTTTCAAATCTTTCATTCATGTGATGCTCAATTTTATATATTCATGTTGTTCTTGCATACACCTTTTGTATCAGTATTCTTATAATATATATACTTTTTTTAGTGGGTATTGTGCATATGTCTTGTGCTTCATATCATATTGTAACATAAAAAATAATAATAATAGTAATAGTAGATAGTTGTTATAGTTAATTGGTAGTGATTGATTCGTTGTTGATGTTGATATGTTACCAAAATGTAAAGGAGAGAATTGTGGTTTAAGAGGGTTTGAATTGTTAATTGTTATTTATGTTGATTGTATATTGCAATTGTGATTGTGATTAAAGGAAGATAAGATGCTCCTTTCTTTCACCCTCAAATACACAAATAGGAGATCCAATTTCGATCAACCCCAAAAGGGTTAATACACAAATGAATCCAATATTTGGAAAGAGACCAAGAAAGGGGATCTTAAATTCTGTAAATTGATTGATTAATATGATTGATGACAGTAATTGAAAAGAATAGGAGAAAGTACCAACCTTCCAAAGTGGCAAATTAAAGATTGCTATTTTCTGAGATCTGTAGACTATTTCTGGAGATGCTGACAGTTGATACCAGATCAAAATAGAGAGACAGACAAAACCCATAAATATTTTTCAGTTCCAATGTCATCTTATGAAAAAGGTCGACCCTATACCACTTTTTCCAACTCGATTTGCTCAACTGTGAAAGTGTCCCTATTCGCACAGTCTGAAAGAAATCCGAAAAGGGTATCTAGATCTGGCCTCAAATTTATAGTCCCAAACCTATACCTGCAAGAAAAATGTTTGTTTGTTGGGGGGAAGGGGTTTGCCTTGGTCAAACCCCAGTTTTGGAATTAACCTTATAATATAATTGAAATTGCAGAGATAAACAAAGTAAACACATAAATTCACC
>MU225127.1:10343719-10356000 GCA_018584345.1 Thuja plicata | reverse complement strand
AAGATGCTCCTTTCTTTCACCCTCAAATACACAAATAGGAGATCTAATTTTGATCAACCCCAAAAGGGTTAATACACAAATGAATCCAATATTTGGAAAGAGACCAAGAAAGGGGATCTTAAATTCTATAAATTGATTGATTAATATGATTAATGACAGTAATTGAATAGAATAGGAGAAAGTACCAACCTTCCAAAGTGGTAGATTAAAGATTGCTATTTTCTGAGATTTGTAGACTGTTTCTAGAGATGCTGACAATTGATACCAAACCGGAACAGAGAGATGGACAAAACCCATAAATATTTTTCTGTTCTGATGTTGTCTTATGAAAAAGGTCAACCCTAGACCACTTTTTACAACTCAATCTGCTCAAATTCCGAAAGTGTCTCTATTCGCACAGTCTGAAAGAAATCCAAAAAGGGTATCCAGATCTGGCCTCAAATTTACAGTCCCAAACTTGTACCTGAAAGAAAAATGTTTTTTTGTTGGGGGGAAGGGGTTTGTCTTGGTCAAACCCCAGTTTTGGAATTAACCTTACAATATAATTGAAATTACAGAGATAAACAAAGTAAACACATAAATTCACCTTGCTTGTAATGTCCTTGTGGCAAATTCGAATCCGTGGATCCATAAGTATGCTTCAAAACATGGAATGTAGAATGGAAGGATGTCTTCAATCTCTTTCTTGTAGATCTCCAACACCAAGTCTTGAATGGGTTCTTGAACTTGACAAGGGCTTTGGAAGAAGATGGATGGAGAGATCACCAAAAGGGCACTTTTTGGCTTGAATCCTTCAATGGCCTCCAATGGATCTCCTTCATGAAAATGGATGCTTGAATTCTTGAGAATGGATGGATGCTTTCTTGAATTCTTTCTCCTTAGCTTGATTGAATTGCACTTGAAAATCCTTCTCAATTTCCTAATGATGCTTGATTATAGTTTTTCATGCTTAGAGAAAATGAGAGGAGAAGGCTCCCTTTTATATGGAATTAGGGAACAATATTCTAAGGAGGCATACATAGGATAATTAAATCATCATTTAAGCCTTTACCCCTAGGAGAGGACCTATATTAAATATAATTTAGGAATCAACCAATTCAGAACCCGAAATAGCCGACCTGGAAGCGGGAGAAAACTTTTTTTGAAGACCGACATCTGAGAATCTGTGGGATTCTGGGTTTGGGACCCTGGGACAGGGTTGAGGTCAGCCCTGTCCTAGGATAGGGTCAAGGTCAACCCTATCCTAGGGCAGGGCCGAGGTCGAACTAGTCCCAAAAGGTTGACCCTATCCTCAGATCCCAGCATCACAGGTCAGAGACCCAGAATGCAGAATTTAGGTCATAAAATGGAGGTTAGAAAGGTAGGTCAGGGGGGAAGCCATGTCAAGATTAGGAAGCTATTCAGAGGCACTTGTCATGACCCCAAACCACTCACTCAGAAATCTAAACCAATCTCCTATGGAAGTGCTTCCATTTTCTGACTATACACATACATGTAAGGGTTGTATTGTATATGTTTCACATTGTGATGGCCCTCGTACATGTCATCATGTTGGTTATGAGCCCCAGTGTGTATTTGGATATGTTATTTGAAGCATACATAAACCAAAGTATGTGCCATATCTTGAGAAGATGTTACATTGGCTTAATATGGTTACAAGGTAAATCAAGGTTTGAAAAAGATTAACATCTTTATTATTTTTTATCCGAAGGCATATTAGTATATCAGTTATTTTTTATTCTTATCATGTGAAAGGAGACACTGGTTAAAGACATTCATTTTATATAAACAAATATTAAAAAGGATGTCATAGAATTATTTTTTATTTATCAAACTAATCATAGGTGATTATTTCATAGAAATAAATATATAAAGTTTTAAAGTTGTGATAGAGATATTGTTATTTGATTCAAATAAATACTTGTAATTTGTATTGTTTATGATGTCAACTCAAAGGCATGACATGAGACATGCGGATATCAGTTAAGAGAATCACTTTGAATTCAGTTTGATATCAGCTTTGAAAATTAGTTCATCAATGTTTATATATGTTGAATAGAGGCAGATTATTTTGAATATATAGATAGAGAGAGTTTCGATCTTCAATATATATATATATATATATTGAACAGAGGTGGAATTTTGAATTCAGATAGAGAGAGTTTTGATCTTCAATGATATATACATCTATCAATTGTGCACAATCAATTATACAATTCATAAATCTTTGATTAAATAGGGATATTATATTATGTTATGCATTGTTAGATACAAGGACATTTTTGTATTCAATAATTTGTAGGATGAAACTGTAGAAGCTGTTAGGAATAAGGTGTCTCAACTTTGTATATTTCCTTACATTTGACATTATTTGTTTTATAATTAATTGTTTGCAAATAATGTATTTAAGTTTGATATCCGTTCTATAATTTATTTGAGTGGACACACTGTGTTTTCAATCCACTTGGGAGATGACAAGGATGATCAAACTTGGTCTAGGTGGATATAGGCATCCCCTTCTATGGTAGAGGTTATTTTGCCAAATGTCGGCAGTTTGAACAATGTGTAAGGTAATCATGACTGAAATGGTTATGACAGATTCCTATGACGGTCTTTAATATTTGTAAGAGCTAATTGTGAAAGATTCGATGACGGGTGAAGACATGCAAGACATATGGAAACTGATCATGTTGAGTACTATACACTCTTCCTCAATGTGTGGGGTTTTGGGATTCCTATTTTTTTGGAGAATGGTAAAACCGTAATATGGTTGTCTTTGGAAGTTTCCCTAAAAAGGGAAGCGCATGATATAAGTGTTTTAGGGTTGCAATTCATAGGTGAGAAGTTAGGGTATTGTTGGAATGTTGTTATGCTACCAGATTTGTCTTCAAGTGTCGATTATCTCCTGAAAGAACTTGCATTGCAAGTATATTGTAAACAACAATAGTTTTGATTAATACATTGTGCAGGTTTTAGAGTGCTGGGGTTTTTTACCAAAAGGTTTTCCCCAGGGTAAATCATTGTGTCATTCTCTTTTTTATGTATACATGTTATTGCAGCAACATCTAAGTTAATTGTATTTACATTTTGTAATTGATAAGGGTTAAATCTAAATTTGCACGATCCTCTCCTCAGGAGTTTAGCGTAGGGAACTATTTTCCGCACACTTAGTTTCCTTTTAGTTGGCATCAGAGCCTGGCCAATTTTGGTTCTATTTGTTAGGGTACAGGTTTTTTGAGCTAATCTCCAGTTCAGTGGGAGTATTGTTGTAGAGTATTCATAACCTTATTGCAGGAAGAGATGTCAAGTTCTTCATACAGTAGAATGAAGGTGGAAAATTTTAGTGGCACAAACTTTGAGTTGTGGAAACTCAAGATGGAAGACATGATCATAGATCATGATGTATGGGAGGCAGTTGAAAATAATATCAAACCAGTAAACATACCTTAATAAGATTGGGATCTGAAGGATCAGAAAGTGAAGGGTCTCATTAGACTCTGTCTAGAAGATTCTGTTCTCCTAAATGTTCTCGAGGAGGAGACCACAAACAAATTGTGGACACAGCTTGGGTCTGTGTATCAGGCCAAGTCCTTAGTGAATAGATTGTTCCTAAGAAAGAAGCTATATTCTCTGAGAATGGAGGAAGGAGGATCCATTGCACATCACCTAAACGCATTTAACATGTTGATTGCATAGTTGTCATCAACCGATGTCAAGTTGGAGGAGGAGGATCAATGTTTGACCCTGCTATGTTCCTTGCCAAATTTGTGGGACCATCTTGTGATGGCCCTTGGGAGTACTATTGTCACTTTCCAAATGGATAATGTGGTGTCTTCATTGTTATCTGAGGAGATGCAAAGAAAGAACTCTGATTCAACCAAGGAAGCCCTTGTTGTTCATGGTAGATCTAAAGACAAAGGAAAGAAAAATGATAAGAAGTATGAAAAGGGTAGATCCAAATCCCGTGGAAAATCTAAAACTTCTAGAAATTCTAAGGCAACATGTTGGAACTATAGTAAGCCCGGGCACTTTTGTAAGGACTACAAAGAGCCAGAGAAGAAGAAGAAAAGCCTAGATTCAGATTTTGAAAAATCTCAAGAAGATGATGATGCTTTTGTCATAGCCTTGGCCACCCATGCATCTGATGATGTGTGGCTGATTAACTCAGGTGCTTCTTTTCACATGACCTCTCATCAAAGTTGGTTCTCAAAGTACAAGGAGTTGGATGGTGGAAAGGTGTACATGGGTAATTATTTTCACCTAGAGATAGTTGGATGAGGAAGAGCCACTATTAGATTCCCTAATGGATGAGTAAAGGGGATCAATGGGGTAATGCACATCCTGGGTTTGGCATGAAACCTGTTATCTATAAGTATGCTGAATGATGAAGGTGTGCAAATTTTTTTTTTGAACGATGGATGCAAGATGATTAGAGGATCTATGGTGCTCACTAAAGGTACTAGGAGAGGTACCCTATTTTAGTCGGATGCTTTCACTTCAGAGTGCAATAGTTCTTCTACCTCAAGGAAGAGAGCATCAGTCACTTCATCTCCACCATCTGAATCATTAGTGAATAAGTCTGTGGTAATGGGTTCTGATGGTAGTGCAACAAGTGTACCTAAGGGTGCTAACACTTTGGAAGGCAAACTTCCTACATAAAAGACAATGTTGTGGCATATGAGATTTGGCCAAATTGGTGAGAAGGGTCTCAAAACCCTGAAAAATAAAAACCTTGTTGAGGGGATAAATGATTGTAATCTCAAGTTTGACTTCTGTGAACACTGTGTTTATGGAAGAAAAATCATGTTCAATTTTACTCCAGTTCTCATAAGTCTTCTAGTATTTTGGATCTTATCCATTCAGATGTGTTTGGTCCAATTAAAGTTCCTTCACTCTCCAAATTTATATATTTTGTATCTTTTATAGATGATTATAGTAGAAGGACATGGATTTATTTCCTTAAAAGAAAGACACAAGCATTCAATCGGTACAAGGAATTTAAAGCTCTCGTAGAGAATCAGACTGGTAAAAGAATTAAGTGTGTGAGAATTGAAAATGGTGGTGAGTTTTGTTTGGTAGAGTTTGAATAGTTTTGTAAAGGAGGGATCGAGAGGCATAAGAAAAAACCTTATACCCCAAAGAAAAGTGGAGTTGCAAAAAGAATGAACATGACATTGATGGAGAAGGCTAGGAGTATGCTTAGTGGAGCTAACCTTGAACAAAGGTTTTGGGCTGAAGCCATGGCCACTGCTTGCTATCTGGTTAACAGATCTCCTACATCAGCTCTTGTTGGTAAGACACCCATGGAGGCGTGGTCTGGTAAGAAGCCTTTAGTTAGACATCTTCATGTTTTTGGTTGTGAATCTTATGCACATGTGCCTAAGGAGAGAAGATCTAAGTTGGAAAATAAGGTTGTAAAATATATCTTCATTGGCTACAGTGTTGGTGTGAAAGGATACAAGCTTTGGGATCCTGTGATTGGTAAGGTGTTGTATAATAGAAATGTTATCTTTAGAGAGCTAACACCTTCTCCTATTATTCTACAGCCAGTTGAAAAAGAAATGAAAGAATATGTTGTTCAGTTGCCTCCTACCCATGAGAAGACTGAACAGATAGACCGTGATGGATCTGATGATCAAGAGAGCTCTAGAAGCTCTGAAAATTTAGAAGAAGAGGTAGAAAAACCTCAACCTCAGCCCTTGAGGATATCCACAAGAGAAATAAAGAAGCCAGAGAGGTTTGGATTTTCTATGTTAGATTCCAGTTGTACTTATGCCTTGATTACAAACACTGATGAGCCTAGATCTATGAAAGAGGCTTTGGGTATGGATGATGAAGGTTCCTGGATTGAGGCCATGGAAGATGAGATGGATTCATTGGAGAAGAAAAAAACTTGGCACCTATTACCTTTTCCTAAAGGATGGAAACCTATTGGAAGAAAATGGGTGTTTAAGAAGAAATTCTGTGTAGATGGCAGTGTTGAGAGGTACAAGGCTAGATTGGTGTCAAAGGGGTATTCACAGGTGGAGGGAATTCATTATGGTGAAATATTCTCTCTTGTTGCAAAGCTTACACCCATTAGATTTTTGTTATCTCTAGTAGCATCATATGATTTAGAGGTAGACCAGATGGATGTGAAGACAAATTTCCTCCATGGTGATTTGGAGGAAGAGATCTATATGTCACAGCCTAAGCCCTATATTCAGAAAGGTAAAGAGTCTTTGGTTTGTAGATTAAAAAAGTCTTTGTATGGTTTGAAACAATCTCGTGGGATATGGTACCTTAAACTTGATGCCTTTGTGTCGTCTATTGGTTTTCTGAGATCAAAATAAGATCATTGTGTTTATTTCAAAGTTGAGAATGATCACCTTATTATTATTGTATTATATGTTGATGATATGTTATTGATTGGGAAGGGTATGGGTATGATTTCTGATTTGAAGACTCAGTTGTTAGGATAGTTTGAGATGAAAGATCTAGGGGCAGCCAGGTATATTTTCGGTATGGAAATCAGCAAAGATAGATCTAACATAAAACTTTGGTTGAGTCAAAGTAAGTATGTGAAGTCTGTGTTGGACAGGTTTAACATGGCAGATTGTAGACCATTGTGTGTTCCTGTTTCTATGGGAACAAAGTTATTTGTGGATGATTGTCCAATATCTCCTAGTGAGGTGGAGGACATGAGAAAAGTACCTTATGTGAGTGCAGTTGGCAGCCTTATGTATGCTATGGTCTGTACTAGACCAGACATTGCCCAAGCAGTGGGAGTCCTGAGTCAGTTTATGGCTAAACCTGGACGGGTACATTGAGATGAAGTTAAGAGAGTGTTAAGATATTTGAAGGGTACATCAGAGTATTCCATATGCTATCATGAAAACTCTTCTGGAGCTCCACATTCAGTTTGTATTTGTGGGTTTGTGGATTCAGATTGGGCAGGTGACATTGACAGCAGGAGATCCACTAGTGTGTATGTGTTCACTATGTTTGGTGGTGCCATCAGTTGGATGAGTAAGTGACAACCTGTGGTTTCTTTTTCCATGATAGAAGTAGAGTACATGGAAGGTAATCATGCTTTTGAGGAAGCCATTTGGCATAGGAGACTCTATTTGGATGTTGGTGTTGATGCAGGATAGATTACAATTTGTTGCGACAGTTAGAGTGCTATTTTCCTTGCGAAGAATCCAACTTTCCATGCCAGAATGAAGCACATTTATGTGCAGTTTCACTTTGTGAGAGATATGGTAGAGGATGGAAAGGTAAGTTTGGAGAAGGTATATATAGTAAAGAATGTTGCAGATGCATTGACAAAACCTGTGGGCACAAAGAAGTTTAGATGGTGTTTGGAGTCTATGGGCCTCTCGGCCTATAGCATTTAAATCATGATATTTCCTTGGGATCTTACAAGGTGTTTGAAAAGTGGGAGAATGTTAGGAATAAGGTGTCTCAACCTTGTATATTTCCTTACATTTGATATTATTTGTTTTATAATTAATTTTTTGCAAATAACATATTTAAGTTTGGTATCCATTCTGTCATTTAGTTGAGTGGACATGTGTTTTCACTCCACTTGGGAGATGACAAGGATGATCAAACTTGGTCTAGGTGGATCTAGGTATCCCCTTCTGTGGTAGATGTTATTTTCTAAATGTTGGCACTTTGAATAATGTGTAAGGTAATCATGACTGAAACGGTTATGATGGATTCATATGATGGTCATTAATATTTGTAATAGCTAATTGTAAAAGATTTGATGATGGGTGAAGAAATGAAAGACATGTGGCAATTGATCATGTTGAGTACTGTACACTCTTCCTTAATGTGTGGGGTTTTGGGATTCCTATTTTTTCAGAGAATGGTAAAACACTAATATGGTTGTCTTTGGAAGTTGCCCTAAAAATGGAAGCGCATGATATAAGAATTTTAGGGTTGCAAGTCGTAGGTGAGAAGTTAGTGTATTGTTGGAATGTTTTTATGCTGCCAAATTTGTCTTAAAGTGTCGATTATCTCCTAAAATAACTTGCATTGCAAGTGTATTGTAAACAACAATAGTTTTGATTAATACATTGTGCAGGTTCTAGAGTGCTGGGGTTTTTTACCGAAAGGTTTTCCCCAGGGTAAATTATTGCATCATTCTCTTTTTTATGTATACATGTTATTGCAGAAACATCTAAGTTAATTGTATTAACATTATGTAATTGATAAGGGTTAAATCCGAATTTGCATGATCCTCTCCTCAGGAGTTTAGCGTAGGGAACTATTTTTCGCACACTTAGTTTCCTTTGAGAAACTATACAACAATCAAATTTTCTGACTCTGTATGTATGATCTACATTATATTAAAAGGGCATTGTAAGACCAGCGAGGCATTGTAAGTCTAGGATATTGTTGAAATCTAGTGAGGTACTAAAATCTAGCAAGACACTAAAAACCAGTGAGGCATTTTGTTTGTCGGTGAGACATTATAGTGAATGATACTTTGTAAAAAGATAATTGATATAAGCCAGTTGTGCAATTTCAAGTGGTTTTACTCCCTAGAAGGGTTTCCACTCAGGACAATTTTGTGTGTTATAAGTTGTCATCTTTATATGCTTAATATTCATTTGAATTAGATTGCCACATGTTTGTAAGGTTTTGAGTTAGTTTTACATAAAATTGTATTAGCCATAGTCAATCACTGCATATCACTGCATTATGGTTAAGAGAATATCTTTACTCTTTAATCAAATAGCCTGCCTCTTAATATTGAGTTGACATTTTATTCTGTTAGTGTTGTTATCTAACTTAGTTCAACAATAGTTATGAAGGTGTGCATGTATAATGTTTCAATTTAAGTTTAAGATTCAGAAGTTTGATTTAATACAATCAAATTTTCCTTAGACACTGATTCACCCCCTCTTAGTGTACTTCACTCAAACAATTAATTTGAAGCAAATCCTAACCAAATATTATACTATATTAGTAATATCATGATACAAGCTAATATAATGTAAGACTCATCTATATTAAATAAAGTTATTAACAATTAATCGACAATACTTCTACACTAGAAAATTAATTCTTCATTTTGTTTACCCACATTCAATAATACAAAAGAATAAATGCAAATTGAGAAATTTTAATAAAATATACAATCTAAAACAAAATTTACCTTATCTATAATTAGTTACCAATAACAAGTAAATACATAATTATATTCAAAATAGTAAGCTACATTCATTTATTAGAACAATTAAATTAACATTAATTAAGTAACTGTCTTGATTAACAACAATAATTATCTAACTGATGGATCACTAATTTACCACTCTAAAGAGTCTAAATATTGCATTAATGATCCAAATCTAATTTCTAATTATCCAGATATATTGGTCTTTCTAAAGAAAACACAATTAATTAGTTGATTACAAAATTTCAATAACACCATAATACAAAATTAATTTAATTGAATAACTAATAATAACAACGATTAAATTAAATATGTATAAACAAATTCCTTCCTAATCAAATTACATTAACCCGTTTGGTGCCAGGCATTAACCTAGAATAAGCATTAGTTAATGCTAGAATAATTTAATTCTCTATTTGTGGCATTTTTCGAATTCTCAAAATAGAAAACTAATCCCCATTTTGGGGCCAATGCTTGCATTAGTTAATTCTAAAAAAAAGCTGGAATTCATTTCTTATTCGAGAATAAGCTATTTATAGATTCAATTTTTCTTTTTTATTAATTTTTTTTTAAATTTATTTTTAAATCTTTTTTTATAATGTGGGTATGTATATATATACACGTGTGTATATATATGTGTGTGTGTATATACACATATGTGTGTGTATATACACACATGTGTATTGTTAGTGTTAACTGAGAGGGGGTGAATTAGTGGCCTCAAAAATTTATCCTTTAATCACTAACCACCAGTCAAATAAACCTCAGATTATTAAGTCCCTACAAGATGCATGTCGTGAAATACTTATAATGATTAACTATCTGTCGGTTTCCCTTGTCTGTCCTTATTCTCTTTGATTACTGATATGTAGTATAACTATTTATCGAAATATAGTAAATAAGCAGAGTATACCGATATATCCAAAAATGCATATGTGAAATGTAAAATAGTAAAGTAATAAATCATACACACATAACACTTGGATTTTAATGTGGAAACCCTGTTGAGGGAAAAACCACTCGGATCGGTACCCCAAATTTTCACTCTTTGGAAGTGAGCCCTATTAAGAGCCAACCCTATTAAAGGTTACAAACACACTGTTAGCTGTGACCTTGTTAGAGGATTTTATACATATAGGTTGTCACTTAGTATCAGGAAACTCAGTTTGCTACCATCCTTGAATCAAACTCTTTCTTAGAGTGTTAATAGGCTTTAGGCAAATCTAGTGTTGCTTTCATGAATCAACCTTTTTGGCACTCCTTGGGATGTACCTCAATATATAGAAGATTGTTAAGTCCTGCTCTATTAAGAGACTTGATGCTTCAATGGTTAAATTGAAACAAAATGACCTGTTTCTAATGCAACTTGAATTATAGATTTTCATATCTATTTAAGTACATTACCTCTCTGATCAATATATCAATTCAATTCTTTGTGCTCTACACTTTCTTCTTTGTGATGTTGTGCTCACTGTTTTTCGGTGTCAGAAGAATTCCTTATCTCTCCCTTAGCTTGGTTGATCAGGACTATATGAAGTCATCCTTCATCAGTTTCTCTTTAGCACCCTCTTTCGATTCACTCCCCTTCCATGTACATATAGAGTGAATAATGTTTGTCTCTTATATAGACATGATATTCCTTAATTCTTGATTCTTGATTCTTGGCATGAAAGACAATCCAACCACTTTGATTTAAAGCATAACTCTTGATTTATGTCATAGCTATCTTCTTGCCAACTGTACAAATCTTCTTTAAATAAATCACTTAACTCTGGTTGAATAAAACAATGAAAACAACTAGTTAAGTCTATCTTTAACTCTTGCTAGCTAGATATTTTGTTGTTTTCTAAACTCTCTATTCCATTGGTCAACTCTTCAGTTAGTCATTGGTTACAACTACCAGTTTCATCGATGTGACTCCAGTTATCTTTGGGATCTCTGTCTGTCGAACATCATTGGATTTTTACTTGTCGAGTAACTCTATTTTCAGCTCGTCAGGCAACCTGTGGTTTTCTTCGTCGGGAAACATTGTCTTCAGCTCATCGGGTATCACTGTGAATTTTCTTCTTTGGCTTTACTGATGGTGTGCACTCTGTCAGTGTTGTCTGTCACTTAGTGAATACTTGACTTTTATGCATTGTTGAAAGCATAACCTTTGTTCCATTTTATTCTCTGAAGTCTTTGGCATTATGTACATGACTGTACAGATGATATCAAGTTGACATCAAGGACAATACAAACTATTAATTGATTTAATGCCTTGCATTATCTTCAACTTAACATTATCAAACATTCAATCAGTTATATGTCATCAATCTCTCCCTTTGGCATTGATGACAACAAAACTTATATTATCACACTATACTATTTCTAATACAATATGAAATACAATTGTTGAGATTCATCAAACTACCAATCTTTGTTTGATAACTGATAAATGTCTGAACTTTGGTAAGCTCTATTTAAGCTTAGATTTGATTCTTGCAACTTTCAATTTTCTGATGTGTTGAATCTCCTCTGGTGTCAATTTCTTCTTTGATTGTTCTTTTGTTTTGATGTCTTTTTCTCTTTTCAGCAACTTTCTCTTTGAGTAATCTTTCATACAATTTTCTCTCCCTTAGGATATAATCTCTCCCTGTTGGAGTGATATGATAATGGATAATCTCTCTTCCTTTTCTCAGAAGAATGTGATAATATGGATAATTTCTCTCCCTTTGACAATAATGCAAATCAAATATTGAAATAGTGTCTGTTGCCAATTGTTTTAAATATCTCACATTCATGTCAAATAATCATTTTCCTCTTATCCATAATATATTCCTTGAATTTCCCTTATCCATCAGCAATACAACATTATGCTCTGGTGCTTGGTTTTGATATATACCTGTCTGTATATAGATGTAGCTTTGTAGTTAATCTCTTTGCTTGCATCAACATTTCTGATATTCTGATAATATATAGGCTGATGCAGCCTTTAGTCTTTTACTAACTGGTAGACAAGGGTTTGACCCCTAGTCTCTTTCTTAGGTACTCAAATGTATCTTTGGGCAGTGGCTTGGTGAAGATATCGGCCAACTGTTCTTTTGATTGCACATACTCAAGTGTCACTTCTTTC
>MU225127.1:10312324-10341174 GCA_018584345.1 Thuja plicata | reverse complement strand
CTCTTTGTCCTCATAGGTCCACATAAATCAGTATGGACTAATTCTAGAATTGCATCAGATGTATGAATTTTTCTTTTGAAACTAGACTTTGTCATTTTACCTTTTTGACAGTTTTTACACATGATGTCGGGTTTGGTCATTGTCGGTAAGCCTCTGACATTTCTCTTTTTGCTAATTTTAACCATGTTCTCAAAATTCACATGACACAATCTTTTGTGCCACAACCATATGTCCTCGTTCGTAGCAATCAAAAAGTGGAGTCAATATCATTCAGATAGAATAAGTTACCTTTTGTCTTCTCACCGGTACCAATCAGATTTCCAGATTTGTTGAAGATCTTTGCCTTCTTTTTTTCAAATGCTACTTTGTGACCTGAATTATTCAACTGAGAGACACTCAATAGATTATAATTCAATCCATTTACCCAATAAGCATTCTCACATTTTATCTGGTTATTCAACATTATTGTTCTTCTACCTTCAACTAGACAAGGTGTGTCATTTCCCATTCTTACTGATCCTCCTTTGTAGTATTCAAAAGTCTCAAACTTTTTCTTATCACCGGTCATATGATGAGTGTAGCCACTATCTATGATCCAAACATCATTTTTACTAATTTTAGATATGAGAGCTATTTCTACATACCTTTCTTCATCATCATCTGAATCATCCTTTACAGCCACAAACACCATCTCAATATATTCATCAGATTCGGTGTCAGTATCATCATCCTTGCATTTTTGTAGCTAGTTGACCTTCTTTCCTTTGTCCTTGTAGTCTTGGGTATCTCTTATTTCTGATTGTTGGTAGCTTCTGTAATCACCTTTGTCAGACCTTTTTTGAAAAGATCTGTCATTACTTCTGTCATCTTTTCTTTTGTTAGTACATCTTGCAGCAAAGTGTCCTATCTCTTTGCAATTAAAACAAACAAGTGGTAATTTACCTTTGTATTTACCTTTTCCTCTCTACATTCTTCTGGCCATAAGTCCTTCAATTTTATCAAGATCATCTTCTTCATTTTCACTATCACTATCTTTTCTTATAGTGTCTCTGTGACTTGATTTACTTATTCTCATAGAAGTTTTGAATGCAAACTCTATGTTTGGTAAGACACTATTATCAAAGTTATTCATTTCAAATGAAATTAGTCTTCCAATTAAACTATCTAGAGTAAGATTGCTATTTTCTACTGCTCTCATTTCTTGAATGGTAGATACTCTAATAACATGGGTAGGCAGTAAGGTTCTGCCTTGGTTCTCAAATTTTTTTTGTCACCACCATGTACAAGCTTCAATTTGTCCCACATCTACTTTGTAGATTTGCATTCTTTGACATCTTCAAATTCAGCATTAGAGAGCGAGGAAGCAAGCTCTATCATCATGTTGTTATGTTCATGCTTCTCTCTCATTTGTTCAACTATTGGTGCTCCTGTGGGAAACACATATTTAGTTTCAATGAATTGAGTAACATCATTACTAATACCTGATAGGTGGAGTCTTATTCTTCTTTGCCATGAAGAAAAATTATCTTTTTTCAACTTAGGCACATCTCGTCTGTTCATCTTGTGATTTTTGACTTAGGTCTTGAAACCTTCCTTCTAAGCACACAAGCTCTGATACCAATTGTTAGTAATAACTGAGAAAGGGGATGGGGGTGAATCAGTGGCCTCAAAAATTTATCCTTTAATCACTAACCACCAATCATATAAACCTCAGATTATTAAGTCCCTACAAGATGCATGCCATGAAATACTTATAATGATTAACTATCTGTCAGTTTTCCTTGTCTGTCATTATTCTCTTTGATTACTGATATGAAGTATAACTATTTAACAAAATACAGTAAATAAGCAGAGTATACTGATATATTTAGAAATGCATATGTGAAATGTAAAATAGTAAATTAATAAACCATACACACATAATACTTGGATTTTAACGTGGAAACCCTGTTGAGGGAAAAACCACTCGGATCGGTACCCCAAATTTTGACTCTTCTGAAGTGAGCCATGTTAAGAGCCAACCCTGTTAAAGGTTACAAACACACTATTAGGTGTGACCTTGTTAGAGGATTTTATACATATAGGTTGTCACTTAGTATCGGGCAACTCAGTTTGCTACCATCCTTGAATCAACCTCTTTCTTAGACTGTCAATAGGCTTTAGGAAAATCTAGTGCTACTTTCATGAATCAACCTTTTTGGCACTCCTTGGGATGTACCTCAATATATAGAAGACTGTTAAGTCTTTCTCTGTTAAGAGACTTGATGCTTCAATGGTTAAACTGAAACAAAATAACCTGTTTCTAATGCAACTTGAATTGCAGATTTTTAAATCTATTTAAGTACATTACCTCTCTGATCAATATATCAATTCAATTCTTTGTGCTCCACACTTTCTGCTCTATGATGCTGTGCTCACTGTTTGTCGGTGTTAGCAGAATTCCTTAGCTCTCCCTTAGCTTTATTGATCAGGATTGTATGAAGTTATCCTTCATTAGTTTCTCTTCAGCATCCTCTTTCGATTCACTCCCCTTCCATGTATATATGGAATGAATAATGTGTCTCTTATATAGACATGATATTTCTTAATTCTTGATTCTTGATTCTTGGCGTGAAAAACAATCTAGCCAATCTAATTTAAAGCATAACTCTTGATTTATCTCGTAGTTATCTTCTTGCCAACTGTACAAATCTTCTTTAAATCAATCACTTAACTCTGGTCGAATAAAACAATGAAACCAACTAGTTAAGTCTATCTTTATCTCTTGCCAACTAGATATTTTGTCATTTTTTGAATTCTCTGTTCTATCGATCAACTCTTTAGTTAGTCATCGGTTACAACTGCCAGTTCTATTGATGTGACTCCAGTTAGCTTTGGGATCTCCATCTGTCGGGCATCATTGGATTTTTGCTTGTCGGGTAACTCTATTTTCAGCTCGTCGGGAAACCTGTGGTTTGCTTCATCGGGCAACACTATCTTCAGCTCGTCAGGTATCACTGTGACTTTTCTTCTTTTGCTTTACCGATGGTGTGCACTCGGTCGGTGTTGTCTGTCACTTAGTGAATAATTGACTTTTATGCATTGCTGAAAGCATAACCTTTGTTCCATTTGATTCTCTAAAGTCTTTGACATTATGTACATGACCGTACAGATGATATCAAGTTGACATCAATGACAATACAAACCATTAACTGATTTAATGCCTTGCATTATCTTCAACATAACATTATCAAACATTCAATCAATTATATGTCATCAGTGTATATATACACACATGTGTGTATATATACACATGTGTGTATAAACACACACACACACATATGTGTGTGTGTGTACACATGTGTATGTATATATACACATGTGTGTATCTACACACATGTATATACACATGTGTATCTATACACACATGTGTGTATATACACATATGTGTATATGTGTGTATATGTAGATGTGTGTATATGTGTGTATATGTGTACACAAGTTAAAAATACATATTGTTCAAATTAATTGAAAAAATGAAAAATAATCCTTATTCCAATTCTACAATATGGGATCCAAACGAAGAATAGCTTATTCCAGCTTTCATTTTTAGGATTAATTAATCAGAGAATAGGTCCTTATTCTAGAATAGGCCTATACTGAAATAGATAATAATAAATACGTATAATACAAACTGATTACAAGAAATAACAAGAGTTGCTTGCAGCTGGAATCCCCTGCCTCTTGCAAATAGTAGTTTGTTTATGTCTTGTTTATGTTGGTTACTATTGAGCATTTAATGTTATAGTTTTATTATGAAGATGCCATTAAGTATAGCCATCCTAAGATGAAGGTACATAAACAAATTTAATTATGCATGGTTGAAAGAAAACAAGATAGTATCAAAGTTCATTGTTGGCTTGCATGAAATGTTGATTGTACATCTGAGTTATTCAGGTATGAGTATAATGTTCTACAGAGTTTCATTGTTCATTATACCTTTCCCAACTTGAATAAATCACTATAAACAAACAAACCTAATGGGATAAAATCAAGAACTCTATATATTGTTGGGATTAAATAGAACTCCATAAAACCGCTGATTTTCCTTTTCTTGTTGGACATCCAATCTCTACACTACTTGTTGGTCTTCCATTCTCTACACTTAAGCTCTCATTTTAGTGCAATCCATGGAAAATATTAATAGGTTCATGTAATTTGACATTTGACCAAGTCACTCCATTTTCTTGAATATTATAAACCTTTGCACTAAGAACATGGCTTTAAGTTTGGCGAAGGGCACGATCCGATTGCATGTAGACGATATAACATCGGGTGCCACTTAGAGACAAATAAATCCTTGCATTTTGACAATTCAAGTTGGTCCAATAATCTCAAAGGGGGCCCCATTATAGAGTTGATGTTTCCCACGAAGAATTTGATCAGTCCTCTTCGGCCACGGTTGAAGTGGGGTCCTTCCTTTCTCTTCGAAAGGTAAGCTGGCTAATCCCCTAGAAGAAGAAGAGGAAGAAGAAGAGGAGGAAGAGGAGGAAGAGGAAGAGGAAGAGGAGGAGGAAGAGGAAGGGGAGGAAGAGGAAGAGGAGGAAGGACAGGATTAAGAAGAGGAAGACGAGGAGGACGAAGAGGAAGGGGAGGAAGAAGAGGAATAGGAAGAGGAAGAGGAGGAAGAGGAAGAAGAGGAGGAAGAGGAAGAGGAATAAGAAGAAGGAACCTACTCTGTTTAGCATCCACTTTGAGCCTACTCTGCTTAGCATCCTCTTTGACTATGTCCAATTTATTTTCCTTATTCTAATCACTGCATGTTGATTTGAAAACATCTAATAATTGTTTCTTGACTTGAAAACTTGAAAACATTTGCTAATTGTTTGTTGGTAAATATCCTAAGAATATGACCTATGCATCTAAGGCTTTGAATTGACAAATATAACATTTTAGAACATGGGAGAAGTTTAAAAAAATTCCTATGCTCGTAACCATGATATCAGATCTTTGTTTTTGTTTTTAACAAAATGAGAGCTAAATTATAACTTTATTAAGTCTTTTAAATATTATAGAATAATAATAATGTTCTCAGGATTGTAAAAAAATGGAAGTACTCACTTTTAAAAAAAAAAAAAGTCTTCTACAGAGTATGGAATAATAGAAAATGTTGTTAGAATTACTATAATTGCAATAGATTTCTATGAACATGACGCAATAGTAGAAGATGTGAAATACAAGGCTGTATCTTTTGACAATGATGGAGTTCATTTTTTCCTTTTTCATTGTTAAGGAAAATAGAAGAAGATAAGAAAGAGCATAAGACTATGCCGAGAGATGCAAACAAAGGAAATTTACTCCTCTGTTTGCATGATGTTGACAAAAGTAGAATAAGGCTTAAATTGTAATGAGGATAAAAGAACGTGATTGTTGACAACGATTGTAATGAGGTGAAAATTTGTAATTGGAGCACTATGTTTTAATTTAAATGCTCTAGAGTTAAATTTTGGCTATTATTACAATGAAAAACAATAAGCGTTTGAGTTGCTGGCTGCCTGGACTAGATCCCTGTTCTCTCGAACACCCATCCAGGACAACATCAACTTGTTCAGCGCAACCAAATGAAACATGCAATCATCATTTTACACTAGTATCCCATCTTATGAAAAACTTAAGAAGAAAGATTTATCATCAAATGGGAATGGTATGGACTAATTTATTCTACACTGATTGAAACAAATCTGCACTCTGGGTTATGGGAACCTTTGGGTATTTATCTGGATTCTTTTCAGGCTCAATGCTTCAATTATTTTTTTTTTTCATTTTTCCCATAGCTTAAGGAAATAATGTAGTATCTAGAGCTGTTATTTGATATAAATCCTTTTCTAGTGGGCGATATTGAGTCATGAATTTAATAGGAATACCTTGACTTCCATTGAACTAGTACTTTCCTGTGTATGCAATGACAGGGTATCTGCTTGTGAAGAGTGATGCATATAGTTATGGTGTAGTGTTGCTCGAGTTACTTTTCTGGAAGGAACCCTGTTGACATGTTCCAACCTCATGGGCAGAGGATTGGATAAAGAGTTATATGAAAGAAGAAGGGGTTGACAATGAAAATGAAGGCGAGGGTATTGGTATGGATAATGGATAATGGATATAATGGAGAAGAATATTGTGGGTGAAAGATAGTCATCGCTGAAGCCATGACAATGCTGGTGCATCAAGTGTGGTGGTGGAGGACATCCCTTCCACTCAAAGAGTCTCTACGAGAGTGTTTGTATTTTGAGTTATGTTTGTAAAGTAGAGGGGAGCACCCTCCTGCACCACTTGTAATATAGATTGGGATTAGAACAAATAATAAATCTACACAACTCCTTAACAGGCATCTGACTAAGGATGTGTTGTCTAAAAAAGCAAGAAGAATAGGCATAAGGTTGGCGCCAACTATAGGGAAGGAAAAAACCTTATTTCATAAGCAACTTAGATGCCTAAAATCTGGAGCTACACAAAAATAAAAGAAAGAGAGGTTCTACAAGAATGACATCAAAGGAGTACGCCTAAGAGGGGTCGCCTCTAAATCAACAAACGAAGATCCATTTCCCTGGGCACGAATGATTATCAAAGAAAACATGTAGGAATAAAATAGAAAGATGGTTGATGAAACATTGCCATGGGTAAGGGATAGTTGCCCCCAAGAATTGACTCAAGAAATTAACATGAACATAACCATGTCTAATTACATGTCCCATGAAATATTAGTTTCATTATTACTATTAAATTTAACATTAAAATATTTATCTTATATATATATATTATCTTCTACTTTATCATAAGCCAAGATGAAAATTTATCTATTTAAATTTAACAATATCAAATATGAAAATAATAATAATAAAGCTTTACCAATATTTGCTTCATATTTAGTTTTACTTTTATTTATATACTCAATTTCATTTATTTTATTTTGATTTTATAATGAATTTTTTTATTATTATTTGTTAAAATTGATCAACATAACAATGACATTATTGACAACAATACATGATAATAATTTAACACTAATTAGTGTACGTCATTTAATACCTCAAAAACTACTTTAATCATTAATGATAATGATGTTAATAGTTACACTTTATGACAGTTTTTTGTCAATAATTAGCGATACTTTATAACTAATAATAATAATACCTTATGTTCCTACTTAATAATTACGACATTAATAATAACGGTGTTATACCCAATCAATTAATTAAATTAAAGGTAATTATTAAGCAAGGTATCACAAGCACGAATTAAGGAGATCAAAACTATCAAGAAGCAATATGAAAGTGAAATCATGATGATGTAACCTAGCACATACACAAACCAGTCAAGCCAACAAGGTCGAGAGGTAAATCCAGAAACATCTAGCTAACAATCCGGCTTGGAAGACTCAATTGGAAATCATCCTCCCACTGATGGTGGTTGGGGCTAAGTCTAGGGTTGGGCCTCATGTAATATCCATCAACAACATCCATCAAGTGATAAGGCATGCTCAATCATACCAATTCAGGGGAGATGATGCATAGTACCTGCAAGCCTGCATCAATGAGCCAAAACATCATGTGCACACACACACACACACACATTTACATATAACCATGTCAAAAAGTAACAAGCAATGATGGGAACGAGACATTGTATGGACCTCACAATTGAGAAACTATGAATTCATCCCACATCATACAAACACATGATCATGCATAAGTAATCACCAAATAGATACATAAGTATAATCTCATGGGTTAGTAAATTAGTAAAACATAAGTATGTAAACTAACTAATATCATAAATCATAATGAAAGGAGATATAAACTAATCCATAATTATATGTATCTATCCCATTATCAAATATAAATAGAATCTAATACATAATCTCGATAAAAACAAAAACTAGGATGTCACAGATAACATCACACACACATACATATATAGTCCTACAAGGTACTGCTCATGAAACTAATATGAAACTAGGTGGAAGGGTACTACATCAAGGGTATGTGATGACACTCTCCTATATGTGTCATAGAATTCTTTCCAGTTAACCTTGTATTCGCCTCTAGTATCTGTTGTGCCACCCTTGCCTTTCCTTGATATTTTTCCTTAGATTCCTGACACCTTTTGTTGTAATCTTTCTTGTGTGTTCTTGTGTGGTTTGGGGTATCATGTTCATCTCCTACCTTGAAGGGAGTGGGCCTTAGGGTTCCATGCATTTGGGTGGCAAATTTTTTTTTCTGTTGATTTGCATCTTCTTGGTTTGTGAGCTTGGAGGGATTTTTATACTTAATTGTATACCTCATGTACCTTTGTGATTCATGTTGACATATTGTTGGTGTTGTATATTGTATCATGTTATATACCTTTATATGGATGTAATATTGTATTACTATAACCTCATTGACGAAATGATTATTATTTTAAATGTGTACATATTATTTATCCATGATTGATGTAATGTAATCAAACAAAAGTTATTAATCCAATGTATCTTTATGTTATTTAGATACAAATAGGTTGAATCATTATGTAACATTGATTATTGATTTATGGAGGTCTTATTGAATTAGTCATTTTGTTATGCGTTGCTTGTAGCAACATTGGGGAACCTTAGAGGACTTTTTAATTTGGTTTTATGTTAGCACTTTTTTAGTGTTAATGAAATGTATCATATAATAATTCTTATGTTTTGCAATTTTATTGTTCACTACCAATCTTTCTTGTTTCAAAAATAATAATTATTTGCCTATTTTCTTAGTTTGTTGTATTCTCCTCTTGGATTCCCTAATGGGGGTGTTACATAAAATTTATCACAAAGCATATAAGTTGGTTGATACTTGGCTTTACAAAATATGCTATAGTTGTGATTGGTCGTACATGAGAATGCAAGGTTGTTTCAAGCAATGACAATAGAAATTAGGTTTTAAAGTTATTGGAAATGAAGAAAATTGGGCTTGGAAATCACGTGTAGTGCTTGCAACATATCTACTTGAAGAGGGGAAAAGCCTCCATGAAATTTCAAGCCCAAGAGCTATTGCAAAATTGGAAATCAACAAGATTTTTATGCCAATTTGGATAGAAATGTTGCACATTATGACAATCAACAAAATGACGATGCTTATTTAGAAAGAAAGAAACAAAAGAAGAGACTCAAATGATGTTCATGCTTAACATGAGGGAAAAAGGAAGACCCATGAGAGGTTAATCAGTTGTAACAATATATTATGCATGAGTGGCTGATTTGTAGTAATCTTTTGAACCTCAAAAATATGTTGAAGATGAAGGGAGACCGAAGTAGGAAAGCCTATGCAAGTTGAACATGATTTTGATGAGTAGTAATGCTTGAGATTTTATATAATTACTAGAGGAAGGAAACCTACTGGTTACAAATGGGTCTACATAATCAAATAGAAGGTAGACGAGACATTGATATAGACAAACAAGCATGGTTTAAGAGGAATTTGTGTATTCAGTATTGTTTAGCTATTTTTGTTTGTCTATATCAATGTCTCGTCTACCCATCTTTCCTGCTTTCTGCAGTAGTTTAGCTGTTTTGCTTCTCCCTAAGTTACACTTAAGGGGGGGTGTTAGAGTAGTCATAGTATAGCTAATAATTAAATCATTTAATTATTAGTCTATTTACTCTATGCTTAAGTTATACTTAGGCAGCTTTATAATTCTTTAGGGTTTTCACCTTTACGGTTTCGTGATTCATTTTATAAGGATTCACTTCTTTGCATTTCATTATCGAGATTGTATTCAGTATTGTTGTTAATAGAAGTTTTATTCTTTTCAACATGGATTTCAACTCTCTAGATTTTTGGCCGCCATAGCTCTCTTTCTTCTGTCTGCACTTTGCTTCTTCTTGTGATAGTTTGCATGCAGGTGATCTTGGGAGATTAACTTTCAGCCTAATCTTAACAATTTGCACAAAAAAAGGAATTGATTATGAGTCATTTGTTCCCATTGACAAAATCAAGCAATTTGGTTGGTTCCAACCATGGTAGTATACTTTGGTTGGAAAGTGCACTAGATGGATGTATGATGCAAGAGCATCCTAGGGTAGTTGGAAATGTCGTGTCACCAAAAACATGTTTTGGTTTGTTTTTGATTTTTTTCTTGGGAGCTTGGTAATCTAGTCGGTATCTGCCTTGGAGTTCCTTGTTAGAGTGCTCAGTTACCTATTGGCTTGGTTACTAGTGGCTCAGTCTCGGTGACTTGCTGCTCAATCTCGGTTACCGAGTAGGTATTTTGTGTTGTTGCTCGGTGGTGTCTGTTTGGTGGAGCTCGGCTCAGTTGTGCCTCTCACCGAGTGGTCTTTTTTTTGGCGTTCTTGATCACCAATGGGGTTTATGCTGTCTGTTGGGCTGGCCAACTGGTGCATTTAATTTGTGGTTACATGTGGGAGTTGTGAGGACCTATATCTTGTTTGGTTCACTCTCTTATGTAGATTTAATGACCGTTGGATGCTGACTGATGGATAACATATTTGGTTGTGTGTTCTTGATGCCGACTTGGGTTTATTTATGTTATTTTGATTATAATGCTGACTCGTGGAAAGTTTGTATAAAAGAGAGTCTAGGTTGATATTTAGAGGGGGGATTAGATAGAAGGAAAGATCAAGAATAGTAAGCTATAAGCTTAAGGCTGTAAGTTGATGAAAATATTTGTAAGTGGGTAGATAGAAATTGCAGATTGCTTGGAGGCTTGTGAGCACAAGTTTAGATATGGTTTCTTACACTTAGCTATAGTATAGATTAGAATGTTTGATCCTACAAGATCTTGTTGATGCTCTTATTGTTTTGGCCCTAACTGGGAAGGCCTTATAGCCTGACATGTTGCATGTAATTCAATGTGAAAATAAATATGGATTGATATAAGTTGTTATATCTTTGTGTTGTTGAGTTTCCATTGTTGTCTTATTGTTAGTTGCAAGTTTGGACAATCCTTATTTGGATTCTCTGAGCTTGACTACATCAAGTGGTATCAAAGCTAGTTCATTTCTTGTAGAGCTTAGGGTTTTTTAAGATTTGGAGAGATGCATCCGAGAAGATTGAACCCTAGGGTGATTGCAGATCTTTCTGAGGAGGTGGAAGCGAGGATAATAGAAAGATTTATATTTGAGATGGTGGCAATAAAGAATGAAATCATAGAAGGTATCAGAAATCTTGGATTACATAGACGTTTGAGAAAAAATGATGGTTATGAGGAATCTGCTAAAGACTTTGAAGCTGCTAGATCTAGTGGAGATGACAGAGTTGATCGAATGGAGAGATATGGAGGAGATAGATATTATCAATTGCAGAGATCTAGAGATCGGTTGAGTACAAGTTACCGAATGGAGGTGTCCAATTTTTCAGGTACATTGAGACCTGAGGATCTGATTGATTGGATCGGTGAGTTAGAAGATTACTTTGAGATGAAAGACATTGAAGATCCACTTAGAGTGAGATTGGCATAGAATAAGTTGAAAGGACATGCTACTTTATGGTGGAAAGAAGTGTAGAGGGATAGAGAAGAAGAAGGTGAGATGAAGATCAATTGGTGGGGGTTGATGGTGATAAATCTAAAGGCTAAGTTCATTCTTGCCAACTATGAACTTGAGTTATATAAGAAATTGCAAAATCTAAAACAAAAGGATACGATTGTGGAAGATTATGCCAAGGAGTTCTACAAGCTGACTATTTGGTCTAGACATAGGGAACTTTCTAAGGAAAATGTGGTGAGGTATATCAATGGTTTGAGATTCAATATCTAGGATGAGATTGGTATGTTGAAGATTGACTCAGTAGAGGATTCTTATCAATTATCATTGACAACAGAAGATAGGTTGAAAAGAAGACATCATGGTAATTCCTAATGGAAGAGAAGCAAGAATAATCGGTAAAAGATAAACCAAAAGTTGAAGATGAACCAAAACTTGTTGAGCCAAGGAGAAGAACGGGTAGAGGTGTATTCAGGGGTACTTGTTATAACTATGGTGAAGAAGGACATTGGTCATTCAAATGTCCCCATGTAGATAAGAAGTTTGGTAGTCACCAAAATGCTGTGGTGAACGGGGTTGCTACGAATGAACCTAAGGTGGAGGGTGTGACTCTCTTTCTTAGGAGAACATTTCTGCCCTTGAAGAAAGCTGATTCTTGTTAGAAGAATAACTTGGTCAGGACTATATGCAAGTCTGGTGGTAAATATTGTAAGGTGATTGTTGATGGAGGAAGTACTAACAACCTAGTTGATGAGGAGATGGTTCAGAAACTTGGTTTGAAAAGGTTGAGGCATCCTTGTCCTCATAGGATAATTTGGTTACAAGAAGGTCATGCAGTAGAGGTGAAGGAGTAGTGCACGGTGAGTTTTCACATTGGTACTTATAAAGATGAAGTATTATGTGACATTGTGGAGATGAGTTCTTGTTATGTTTTACTTGGGAGACCTTGGCAGTATGATAGAAAGGCTATTCATGACTATAAAAGGATATCCTGAAAGATGGACATAGGTCTAATTTGATTCCTTTGAAGGATGAAGATAAAGGAAGGAGGAACTTGAGCATTAGTAGCAGACCTGAGATGGTTGCAGGGGTTGGTGCAGACATTTGGATTCAGAAATATGAAGGTAATTCAGGGAGTACTAGTACGAAGAAGAAGAACTGAGGGAATAGTGTCGGTTGAGGAATTGGAGGACATGTATATCAAGAAATAGTTTGGGATATATGTGTTGAATCCCAACATATGTTCATCCAGCTGCTGAGAATATCTTTTTTGTACTTGGGGTGTCTGATGCAGGAGCATCCTATATCACCAAAATCATGTTTTGGTTTATCTTTGATTTGTTTCTTGGGAGCTCGATAATCTAGTTGGTAACTGCCTTGGAGTTCCTTGTTGGAGTGCTCGGTTACCTATTGGCTTGGTTACTAGTAGCTCGACCTCGGTGACTAGTTTCTTGGTCTCAGTTATCGAGTAGGTGTTTTGTGTTTGTTCTTGGTGGTGTCTATTTGGTGGAGCTCATCTCGGTTGTGCCTCTCACTGAGTGGTCTATTTTTGGTGTTCTTGATCACTGATAGGGTTTATGCTAGCTATTGGGTTGGCCGACTCATGCATTTAATTTGTGGTTGTGTGTGGGAGTTGTGAGGACCTATATCTTGTTTTGTTCACTCTCCTATGCAGATTTAATGACCATTGGAGGCCGATAGATGGATAACACATTTGGTTGTGTGTTCTTGATGTTGACTTGGGTTTATTTATGTTATTTCAATTGTAATGTTGACTTGTGGAAAGTTTGTATAAAAGAGAGTCTAGGTTGATGTTTAGTGGGGGATTAGACAGAAGGAAAGATTGGGAATAGTAAGCTATAAGATAAAGTCTGTAAGTTGATGCATATAGTTGTAAGTGGGTAGATAGGAATTGTAGATTGCTTGGAGGCTTGTGAGCACAAGTTTAGATATGGTTTCTTCCACTTAGCTATAATGTAGACTAGAATGTTGGATCTTGCGAGATCTTGTTGATGCTCTTATTGTTTTGGCCCTAAGTGGTAAGGCCTTACATCTTGAAATGTTGCATGTAATTTAATCTAAAAATAAACATGAATTAATATAAGTTGTTATATCTTTGCGTTGTTGAGTTTCCGCTGTTATATTTTTGTTGGTTGCAAGTTTAGACAGTCCTTGTTTGGATCCTCTGAGATTGACTGCATCAATGTAAACAATGCCTTCTTGAATAGAGACCTTCAAGGAGAAAGTTACATGTACGTAGCATAAGTTTAAGATCTAGGGAAGGGACCTAGCTAGCACATGTCGATGCTCCAAAGAAGGGACCTAGCTAGCACATGTCGATGCTCCAAAGAAGGGACCTTTTAAACTAGTAGTTGCACATTCTGAAATGCGTGCAATGAATCAATGATAGGTAGGAAAATTCCAAATGAATGTGAGTGACATATATATTAGTTTATTTGAAGTATGTTGAGTTATGAGAAGGAGAACAATTTTTTAATTTTTTTGTCATGTTAATATTATATAAAACATGTTAACCAAATAATGGTGATGGTGATGAAGATCGAGTTTAGAAGAATACAAGCATGTATAATGATTAGATCATTTGTTAGTTTGTCATTGATGTTAAGAAATTTATTTATGGTTTACATTAAGTTTCCATATCAATTGGAGAGGAACTTAATTGGGCAGATAATAAAGATCAGACAATGATGATGAACTATTGGTATAATTATGTTTACTTAACATTTGATGTTGTTAAGTTGGTAAAGCAGAGAGGTCACAAGTTGGTAAAGGGAATGACCTAGTTACCGAATAGTGAAGTGTTAGTTGGTCAAGAAAAGAAAAGAGAATCACCGAGGAAAGTTGACAACCGAGAAAGGTCAGTAACCGAGCGAAGTTAGACACCCAGTGAAGACAATCAATGAAGTCACCAAGTACAGAACTAAGTTTGAACAAAGATTGGATTCAAGGAGAAAAACAAATTTCATGCAAAGGCACAGAGATCAAGAAGATGCTAAGGATGAATGAGAAGTTTGTTACAAGATCTATGGTCATGAAAAGTCAAGTTCAAAAATAGAGATGTAGATTAAGTGGCAAAAGAAAGTTGTGAATCCCAAAAAAAGTGCAAGTCTTGAGGCAAGGTTAATCATCTAACCAAGTTGCAAATACATTGTATCAGTTCATTTGAGATGATCTGATGGATGAGAACAATTGAAGGGAAACCTAATCAATAGGATTAAGAGGAAAAACATAGGCCTATATATTGATGAGTCTGTATGCTTATACAAAGATGATGAAGAATTGAATAGTTGAAGAGTTATCAAACATAGCAGTGAAAGAGTTATAGAACTAGTTCAAAGGAGAGACTGATGAGTTGTTGGTGCTAGTAAGTTTTAGAGAGCGAACACGGGATCTTATCAAGCAAAGTATAGTTGTAGAATCAAACGTCAAATTAGTACACTATTGCTTACTAATATTTGTTACAGAAAATCTTTTAACCGAGTGGACCTAACAAGTCCTTTTGTAAATCCTTGAGAAAGGTAACATTCTAGGATGAATATTTAAGTCCTCTGACCAGGCCACTCCTAACAAGGTGAATATCTTAACAAGTCTAAGGTAAATCTCCTAACAGGGTCACATCTAACAAATTTGCATCATAATATTTAACCGGATTGGCTCTTAACCGAGCATTCTTCAGAAGAGTATTTCTTTTTGTGGGTGAAAATTACCATGTAGGTTTTTCCCAGATTGGGTTTCCTCATTAAATCTAGTATTACATGTGATGCTTGATAACTATGAATGTTATTTTCTTATACTATATGATATTTATCAAGTTTTTGAAGTGTTTACAAGTTTTGGTTGTTGCTTTTATTTGAATCACCAAGTTGAATCAAAAGTTTAGATTTAGAATGTTAAGTTACAATAATTTTTAATTCACCTCCCCTCTCAATAAACCATCATTATTAGGTTAAACCAACAATTGGTATTAGAGCTAGTGCTCTGAGAAGATAAGTTTAAAGATACTTGAGTTAAAGATCCAAAGATGTATAAGAGGGAGGCACCGAAGTTGAATAGGAATAAATTTTCTACATGGAAGAATAGAATGAGGCTTCACATATCTGGTATTGGAGATTATGCATGGGATCATCTTGATAATGAGTACTCACCTCCACTATTTTTTCCTTTAACACTTGAGCAGATAAGAGAAAGAAAACAACATACACAAGTAATGATAGAGAAAAAATCTACTCTCACTGACCTAGAGCTCAATGATTTAGAAGGTCATGATAATACTAAGCAGATGTTGGATAGGATTATACTAGTTTTGGTGGAGATCAAAATGTTTAGAAAGCTAAGGATGAAAGTTTAAGAGGAAAGTTTGAATCAATGAGAATGAAAGAAGCAGAAAACATTACAACATACAACACAAGACTAAAGGAGATTGATATTTCTATTAGAGGTACTGGTGGAACCATTAATAAAGAAGATGTTACAAGAAACATGCTTAGAAAACTACTACCTATCTATGCCATCTGAGTGTCTTATATTTATGAGCTGAGATCCATTCCATAGATGGCTATTACTTTTGATGCTACAATCGATAAGCTAACTGCTTTTGAGAGGATTGATTTTGATAATAGTTTGTTTGCTACCTCTAAGATTGACTCTGCATTCAAATCATCTTTGAATATTGAGAATTATAGAGATTCTAGATCTAGTGATGGATATGCAACTAGTGCTAGTGAAAGGTTTCATAGTTGTAAGAGTGAGCTTGAAGATCTATATGCTAAATATAAAAAGAATGAGTTACCTTTGTTGTAGGTGCCATTGATGGATACATGTGTCTATCCATAAACACTTGTGCAAAAGATTTTTTTGTCTCTTTCCCAACTAACTCATATTCCTTGTTCGTAATATGAAGTGTTCTTGTCTTAGTTCTTAGATGAGGCTTCACCAGATCTAACAAAATTGCCTTCTTATCATGTGAGCATACACGGAGAAGATTATCCAATGTTTCTTCTCTTATTCTCATATCTTCCTCAATTGCATGTCTCTTCATTATTTCCAGTATGCTCCATAACTTGTCAGGTATCACTGTTTTAAGATCTAGAACCGATTTCTTAAACTTAATCATATGAGAGATGATCATAGAATGTATCTCAGATTTATCTATCTCTTGGTACTTGTCATAAACCTTAGCAATTGTGTCTAGTCTTCCTTCTTTGACAATCCTATTCTTTAAGACATTTAGACTAGGTCTGAATCCTACTTTAGGAGGAGCTTGATTATTTCTTACTGTGCTCCATGTAGTTCTTGAGGATGGGTGACCTGTGGGCACTTCCTTCCTTCCTCTAGACTTATTTCTTGGTATAGAAGGTGGAGATGAGTCTAGGTCAATGGTGGTAGAGGGTGCAGAGGTGCTCTCTACTTTCTTATTCTTTTGGATGTCATCAGTCTTCTCAAGTTCTTTTGTAATCTTAGCTTCCTTGGATTTATCTAAGTCTTCTTGAGTGATTCCATGAACTCTTAGGATGCTAGATGTAATTTTGGATGCCTTCCTTTTGTTATCAGCACTGTATAATACAGAATCAACTTTATTAGTCTTCTATCCGTAAGTGCCCCACCTGGGCTCATTAGGATCTTTGGGAGTAGACAAGAGAACTTTTGCATATCCTTCTAACACATGTTCCTCCACTTCATAACCAAGTGGGTGAATCCATTTGGTTCTAGGTTCAAATGCCTCCATACAAGTGCAATCTGTTTATACCATGAAACATATGGCCTCCTTATATTTTTCAACTATCTTATCAGATAATCTGAACCTTTTCTGCATCTTGATGCTAAATGTTTTAATATCCATGTCCATGGAATCTTTCACATTGCTCTCTATTGTGTCTTTAAGTGAAATCTGAGACATTTTAGGTTTGCTTCTATCTAGGTAAAGATTTGCAACCTTACCAATAATGTGGAAGTACAAGTAGATGATCAAAGACCCAAACATGAATGTCTTGTTCTTGTCATGCTTGATAACTCAAATGTTGTCAATCAATTGAGTGCGCAATATCTCACATAGATTGTACTGAGTGTTATCCTTCAACATCCTTATAGCTGCTAGAACTATGGATGGTGACACACTAGTTAGTCTACTTGCATGCTGGAACTTGTAACCAAGTATCATAGTTAGAAGCTTTATGTCATCTTCCTTCATAGGATCAACTGTCATACCGCACTTGTCACTTCTAGATAAAAAAACTTGTTCAACTTGCTTCTTGACATCCTTGTCAGTAGGAAGAACTGGTCCAGTCTTAGGAATTCTAGTTAATTCATGGATTAGGTCAAAAGTGATGCAGACAAGAACCTCACTAATCCAGAAAAGGTCATCATGTATTTTTCTCAGTAATATCTTCACCCATTCTCGCTCATAAAACTCGTGCGCATTGGAGTACTCAAATATAGGGTTATTAGTCAGATGTGTGAATTCATCCTTGAATGAGTAGTCTGGTTTCATCATGGATCCCATAATATTATCTATGCTATTATCTCCTAATTTTTCCTTCTTGCAGTAGATGTATGCGCGAATAGCTTCCACGTGCACGACTCTGAGTGGAGTTTTGGAGAATTCTCCTTTAACATCATCTACAATGGACTTGAATGGATGCTTCTTAAAGAAAAATATCTTCCTCTCAATAGTGTTGAAAAAAATTGGGGTTGCCATACTTACTTGGAACTTGATTAAGTAGGGTTTCATGATAATTTGAAATGGCGCGACTGCTAGGGTTTTGTTCCCTGTTTACTTAACCACCAAATCTGTTGTGCTTCCATGTTTTGATGATCAATGCTTCTATGCTCTCCAAATTCTATAATCTCGAATGCAAATGTGAAGAAGATCAAACATTTACATCTTTTTATAAAGGTTACTACATTTAATGTTTGTAATCATACGTAGTTTTCACAGAGAGTTTCAAACTTTGTTTAGAATGCATTATAGACAATGCGTGCATGCATACTTCTATATCATGTGATCAAAAGCATGGATTGATAGGCACATACTTGGAGGTGAGTATACCAGTGGCACAAGGGTTTCGAGATAGAATAGCTTCCCCTAATAATAAGAAGGTCTATTCAACCAGAAATAGAGGATGCGTCCACTGTGGATGCATCAACTACTTTGTTCTCTACATTGTCCTTCTTTACCTCAACCCAAATTTTTCTTGAATCTTATTTTGCTTGAACAAACTTGAATTCTCCTTCTTCTTCAAATAACGATTTCTTAGGATCCTCTTGTTTTTGAGTTCTGGATCTACAGAACCTTGAGATGTGTCCAACCTTTCCACATGTGTGACAAATGATAGGAGGTCTGATGTTTTTGTTCATCATGCTGCACTGCTTTGCTGTGTGTCCATTGTAATTACATATCTGACATGTAATGTTCTGCAAATTTCTTTGAGGCTGATTTCTCTGATTGTTTTGATTTATTTTTCTCTGATTTTGTTATGACTAATTTCTTTGATTTGTTCTACAATGTATAGCCCTGTAACCAAACTTATTACAGGAGTAACAGTAACCATTGAAAGGTCTTACCTCTTTGCAATCTCTTACCAAATGACCATGTTTATTACATTCTTAACAAGTTCTGTTAACTTGCTTGATTTCTCTTTTAGGTGGATCTGTTTTAGTCTCTACAACATTTTCAACTTTCTTTGCTTCTAAAGATGCTTCATGTGCTTTCTTTCTTTCAATGAATTGATTTCAACTTGTGCTACACTGTATCCAAGACCAGTAGTGTCACCTGTTAGCTTTTGTGCATAGAGCTAAGATTGAAGTGAATCAGAACTTGTGTGGAGTTTATCAACCTTATTCTTTGCTTCTGTTAATTTAGATTCCATCTTTTTCTTTATGTTCTCCAATTCCAAGACTTTCATGTTTGTTTGAAAAAGTTCATCTTCTAATTGTTTGCTTTCTTTGATCTTTTCTTCAATAGCAATTTGACTGTCTGTTAGCTGTTCATCCAGATTTTCATTTTTATCTTTCAGAGACATGTTCTCTTCATTCAGGTTTTTGACAATTTCCCTAATTCACTTGTAGAACAATATTTTAAATCTTTTCTCAATTTCTTGATAAGCATTTGTGAGCCATCAAATTTCAGTCTAAGTTCTTCATTTTGTTTTTTGGCTCTGTCAAGATCTTCAAGAGTTGCTTCAATATTCTTTTTCAAATGTTTTTCTTCTACCGAGTCCATGATCTCCTCAAGTGGTTAAACTTCTTTCAGAGGACCAAAGCTCTGATAACAATTGTTAGAAACACTGAGAGGGGGGGGGGGGGAATCAGTGTTTNCAATATTCTTTTTCAAATGTTTTTCTTCTACCGAGTCCATGATCTCCTCAAGTGGTTAAACTTCTTTCAGAGGACCAAAGCTCTGATAACAATTGTTAGAAACACTGAGAGGGGGGGGGGGTGAATCAGTGTTTGTCTATTTAATTATATTTCAACACTTTAAACATAAATAAAACATACATTCAATGA
Source organism: Thuja plicata (assembly GCA_018584345.1). NCBI lineage: Eukaryota > Viridiplantae > Streptophyta > Pinopsida > Cupressales > Cupressaceae > Thuja > Thuja plicata. The sequence goes on along the minus strand of MU225127.1, from coordinate 10,321,148 downwards.
AGCTTAACACAAGAACTCATAACACATGATATGATTATGGGGAAACCTTGATCAGAGGAAAACCTTGGTGGGAATTAGTACCCACAAATATTGCACTAGTATAATGAACTTGTTAAAGTTCCTTTGTCCTGTTAGTAGCAGTCTTTACAATCCAAGTATAATGAACCTGTTAGGAGTCTATTACAAAACCCTATTGAAGGTGTATGGCTCACTGCCTGAGCTTGCTTCCCAATCAGATGAAGGCTACAACCTTCTGATAGTTGATATACACTATATCAAAAATGAACTGCTGTGATGGCACTGTTGTCTGATCAGTTTGTTTATGCACTGATGCTCTTACTCTCTTGAAGAGATTTATCTCATATTGACTTCACTATACTGCCCTTCTATGTCTTTCTCATGCATATTCTTTGACTCTTGTAATATACATTTACATTACATATTTATATGTTCATGTTTGAATAGACGCGACTCAAAACAAGACTATAGTCAGCCCTAAAAACATAATACACAATGCTTCAAAACAAATTGGCTTAAGTGTGTTTACAATAAGACAAAAGATACTATTAAAAACACATAATCAAAGGCACTTGGCCTTTATACAACAAAACAATTCATGTTGATCCAAAAACCTAAGTCGGCTCCATGCTCTATTTTCTGAACTGTTGTAGTACTGTTCTTCCTGTAGCTTATCCGTACTATCATTTTGTACCATGTGTGTCTAAACTTAGTATGTACACATGTCATAGAACATATATCTAAGCGTGCATATTCTGATTTAATCTCTCACACATGTACTAATGTGCTGATCACTGTATATCTCTATCTACCCTATTTTCCATACTTAGTCATTTTGTCTTTCTTGACAGAAACTTAATATGACATTTTTTCCATAACGACAACACAAAATAAGTTATATATCTTCTAGGAGTCAACTTGCCAATAGATCGACCTATGTAATAACAAACAATGAACTAGAGAATCATTTGTACACTTCCTACAATGATGGAGGAAGATTTTTGCATGATATTCAAGGGCCATTCTCGAAATAGAGAAAATGGAGATCTTCGTTAATAATATAGTGCCTGAGTTGAACTACGCTTTACAAATGCAAGACTCTCCAAGCTTCGATAGAATGATTAAAAATGCCCTCCATATTGAGGAAGTCATGGTCAAAAGGGGAGAGATCACCCTTCAAAATGAAAACAAAACCAACAACTCCAACTCCAAGCCTAAATGGTGGAAACAAAACATAAATGTTGTTAATGATGGAGTGGTTGATGCCTCTAACATTAATCCTAAACCTGAGGTATTCAATTTAACCAATGGCATGCAAGCAAGCAAGGAAGCTAAGGTAACAACTCTCGTACCCAAAACAAACAATGATAATAGCAAGGGTTGGACATGGAATTCAAAACCCCAAATAACATTCACTCCTTTGGGGGAACCTCTTGAGACTGTTCTCAAAACACTATTAGATAACAAAGTTGTAACTATCCCAGATTCCAAATCATGGGAACCAATGGTCAAACCCAGGTGGTGGGATGATAATTCCTATTGTGTCTTCCACAAAAACAAGGGACACAAGACTAATAATTGCCTCAAGCTTAAACATGTCATCCAAGACCTCATCGAAGGAGGTAAGATCAAAGTAGATGGACACACTACCAATGAGGATCATACAACATTCAACAAACCCTTTCCTAATTATGATCAAGGAGAAACATCTAAAGAGAAGAGTAATGAGGTAAACTACACCTATTCCAAGAATGACAATGTGATCAATATGCTTGACATTAAAATTGAATCTATCAATGTGGTCACAATCAAAGGTGTCTCATTCCACTCAAATGCTATAACACGGAGCCAAGCATAGGTTACAATTAAAGGACCTCCAAAACTGACATCAACATTCAAGGTTCCTATTGTAACTATTCCTAAACCAACATCAAAACATGTGGTTACTATTCTTGGAGAAAAATATGACTTGGTAGACCAATTGCAATGAACCTCTTCCAAAACATCCATTTTTGAGTTACTCAAGATATCCACAGTACATAGGGAAATCCTAGAACAAGCTCTACACACTGCTAATGTTCCAAAGGATATTGATATAGAAAAATTCCAAGCGATGGTCAATCACATCTTAGTGCCACATTACCTCTCCTTTTCTGAAGAGGATGAAAAGTCATTGACCCATCCACATAATCAACCCCTCCATATCAAAGTCCTTATTCATAAATCGTGTGTTAGACGCATGTTGATAGATGGAGGTACAGTATTGAACATCTATACATTGGATCTAATCAAGAGATTGGGTCTCTTAGAACAAAAAATTGACTCTAGAAGCAAGATCACCATCAAAGCTTATGATGAGGAAGAAAGATCCTCCAGAGGTCTTATTGTTCTACCTATCAGAGTTGGACCGAATGAGAGGAATGTCACATTTCAGGTTTTGGATCTACCTTTGGCCTACAATATTCTATTAGGGAGACCATGGATTCATGAAATACAAGCTATACCATCCACTTACCACCAATGCATAAAATTCCCACATAATGGGGTGGAAGTGACAATTCCTGCAGATGCTAAGTACACCTGTAACAATATAAAAGTAGGTAGCATGATCCCACACAAAAAAAGGCTATGGATGCAGTTACTTCTGAAACTACCAAGGACATGGTTATGAAGAGTTTTGGAAAAACCTTAAAACTTGAAGAAATATGTATGGGAGAGTACAAGATGGACCTGACTCCCTCATTAATAGAACTTCTGGTGTCACCAAGATCTTATGGAAAACCTTCATTGACATTCACACCTACATCATCCAAGGATCTAGAAATACACAAAGAAACTGGCATGGTAAAGGCATCCACATCTTCTGTAGATAACATAGAAGAACATGCAGTCTTGGAATAGCTTTACAAAGGGGAACCGGTGGAGGCTGAAGTCAAACATGTGAAGATATCCCTAGAATAGTATGGAAAGGGATATGATTTCCTCAAATAGATGAGATACAAAGGAAAAGGACATCTAAATGAAATAGAATGAGGGCTTATTGAACCTATCCCCATGGAGTTTTGGAATACCAGAGATAAAATAGGACTGTGTTTTAATACTAAAACTGATAAACCCGCTTCAAAAGAGAGTCCACACTCAGATAAAGGGAGTGATGAAATAGATGAACTAGAGCAGTGGTCCTATGAAAGATTGTTACATGTTGGCACATATGACCCCAATTACCAAGGAGAATGCTACGTACCCAGCTTTGAGGTACCACAAGATCTTCACACCCCTTTACTAGCATAACCTCCCATTCAAGAGGCAGGAGACACCATAGAAACAATTACTCAAGAGACACCCCGAAAACAAGATTTACATCCTAACTGGGGGAAATTGGTCACAATTTCACATGTCCTAGATCTACCACACTTTGATCTACAGATGGCTAACTGGGTACATTAGATAACCATTGCTGAATACTTAAATAGATCTTATGATGAAATAACAAACTCTCATGACTATGAATGGGAAGAGCTATCTGTTGCCACTGAAGATATTGGAATAGATACAATTCACATGTTTGCAGCACCTTTAGTTCCTCATAAAAAATTTGATGCTCCTCCCAATGACACTGATAATCCTGAACCAGAAGAAGAGTTCCTTCCCCCAATCGTTGATGGAGAAACTGGTGAATACATAAGTCTAGAGGAATTTCATAGGCTACAAGAAAGAAGCCTCCTTTTACAGAGAGATGGTGATGAAATTTCTACTGATGAGTCACTAGAGTTTGGTCTACATATAACTGACAATGACCCTTTTAATGACGATCTCACTCTTATTGATCTAAATATCGAATAAATTAACTTAACAGATCATGTCATGTTGATTAATGGTCTTGATGCTAACACAATGCTGTCCTTCCCAGAGAATGACTCCCTAACATTGGTACTTCCAGACCTAATTGATTAGATTAAAATAGATCCTACTACTATCCTTGACTTTCCTAATGACCACTCCCTAGCTTTTTATCTCAATGCTTGTGAACCTTACCCTTCTTCCACCAAAGCAAGGAGTGAGAACATGTCACGGGAGGATACTAGGTTTCTTAGTAAAAAATTGAAAAAGAAAAAGAAAAAGTGGACTATTGGTGAAAACCACTCTGTGGCAGTATCAGATCCCAAAATAGTAAAGAAAAAAGACATATCCAATGGTGAAAACCTCTCATAGGCACCAAAGGATGAGACTCTTGATATCCTCCTTGAGCGCTTTCAAGAAAGGTCTTAAGTACTGATTGAACCAACGTAGCCAGTAAATTTGGGCACTGTTGAAACTCCTCAAATAGTCCTCCTTGCACAATCTTTATCAAAAGAGGAGAAGACATAGTTCACAGGGTTCTTGAAGGAGAAGAAGATTAACTTTTCATGGTCCTATATTGATATACCAGGGCTAGATCCTAATCTAAATATGCACCACTTATCTATAGCTCCTGAGATCAAGCCCGTAAAAGAAAAACTTAGAAAAATGCATCCTCATGTTGCATTATTGTTAAAAGCAGAGCTAGAAAAGTTGTTGAAAGCTGGGTTTATCAGAGTCATTAATTATGCAGGATGGATCTCCAATGTGGTCCCCATGTCTAAATCTAATAAATCTATTAGGATCTGTACAGACTTCAGAGACTTGAACAAAGCATGTCCAAAGGATGACTTCCCTCTACCTAACATTGACATGATCATAGACCTCACATCAGGCTTCCAGATGTATTCATTAAAGGATGGATTCTCGGGCTATAATCAAATCAAAATTGCCCCTGAAGATCAAGAGAAAATGACATTTACATGTGCATGGGGCACCTTTTATTGGAATGTCATGCCTTTCAGGTTAAAGAATGCCTACACAACATATCAAAGAGCCATGACGACTATATTCCATGACACAATGCACAAGAACATGGAGGACTACGTAGATGACACATTAGATAAATCAAAAGAAAGAAGTAATGACATTGCTAACCTAATAAAAATATTGGATTGAATGGAGCAGTTTCAACTCAGGCTCAACCTAAAGAAATGTGCCTTTGGGGTCCAATCAGGGAAGCTCCTAGGATTCATTGTTTCAGCGAAGGGAATTGAGGTAGACCCTGCTAAAGTTAAGGCTATACTAGAGATGGATCCTCCATGTAACATCAGTCAAATGAGGATGCTACAAGGGAGAGTTTAGTCAATTAGGAGATTCATGTCCCAACTTGCAGATAGGGCACAACCCTTTACTAAGTTACTACATAAAGGGGTTACCTTCAAATGGGATGAACACTGTGAAGAAAACTTTAGAGAATTGAATGGATACTTGGCTACTCCTCCTATTCTTATGGTTCCTATTCATGGAAAGCCCCTACTCTATACATTTTAGCTATATCTACATCCCTAGGAGTATTTCTGGCACAAGAGGATGAAACAAAGAAAGAGCTATCTACTACATTAGTAGAACACTAGTCGCCTATGAGCTCAATTAAAACATCATTGAGAAAGCATTCTTAGCATTCGTCTTTGCATCACAAAAATTAAGGCACTACATGATCTCTCATATAGTAGAGCTCATTACTAAAATTGATCCTCTAAAGTACCTTTTGAGCCGAACAACATTAACCAGGCGTTTGGAAAAATGGGTCCTGATTCTAAGTGAGTATGATATTAAATATATGGAATGGAGAGCTATCAAAGGACATGTCCTTGCAGATCAAATGGCTAAGTCACCACTCCAGGATGATGAACCTTTACTCATTAAATTCCGTAATGAAACAATCATGCATCTCACTGAATATCCATGGAAGATGTATTTTGATGGTTCATTCACTCAACAAGGATCTGGAGCCAGGGTCCTATTCCTAACTCTTCAAGGTTAAAATATTCCCAAATATTACAAACTAATGTTTCCATGCACCAACAATATTTTAGAATATGAAGCATTGGTAAATGACCTTAAGCTAGCTATGGAGTGGAAAACTGTAGAGTTACACATGTATGGTGACACCCAACTAATTATCAATCAGGTCATTGGAGAGTATCAAATGAAAGATGAGAAATTGATGCCCTAGAAGAAACTAGTTGATGACCTAAAGAAATACTTTGTCTTCATCACCTTCCAACAGATACCAAGATCAGAGAACAAAGCTGTAGACACTATGGCTACCTTGGCATCCATGTTGCAACTGGAAGAACATCAATTCTACCATGACTTCTTGGTGGAAGAACTCTCCTATCCTACCTTTGATACTCCTAAATATTAGGTAATATGTACTTTAAATGCCCGAGACCAATCTTGGTATACCAATATTATTGCTTACCTTTCTCACCAAACCATCCCTAATAATCTATCCAAGAATGAGAAAAGATCCCTGATTAGGATATCATCGCGTTACGTCCTCATAACTAACAACCTATATCAACGCGGTCTTGATAGTACACTTTTTAGGTGTTTAGAACTCAAAGAGTCTGATCTAGCATTAAAGTAAGTCCACGAAGGTGTATGTGGATCACACTCGAATGACTTTTCATTAGCTAAGAAACTACTTAGAGTAGGCTATTATTGGTCTACCATGGAGAAAGATGCTATTTAGTTTTCAAAAACATGTCTTAAATGCCAGACACATGGAAATCTTATCCATGCTCCTTCCAGAGAACTTAGACCTTTCATAACACATTGGCCATTTCAGAAATGGGCCTTTGACTTGGTTAGACAAATATATCCCAACCCCTCAAATGGACACAAGTTCATCATTATGGCCACTGAGTATTTCACAAAGTGGGTCGAGGCCATGCCACTCATCAAATCCACTGGAAAACAGGTGGCTATGTTCATTCTGAACTACATTATTTGTAGATATGGGATACCCTCTTCAATTGTAACAAACAATGGGGGCCAATTTAAAAGTCAAGATATTGATGACCTTTGTGAACAGTTCCATATCACTCAAAATTGTTCCTTAGTATATTACCCTCAAGGTAATGGATAGGTTGAGGCATAAAAAAAAATATTCTCAAGATTCTACACAGAACTGTGAGTAAGTCTGGCAGAGAATGGCATCTACAACTGAATTCGACACTATGGGCCTACAGAACAAGCATCAGAACACCAACTGGAGCCACACCATTTTCTCTAGTCTATGGCACTGAGGTAGTACTACCTATTAAGGTTGAAATCCCATCTTTGTGGATATCTTTACAAGGTCTTGTTACTGATGAGCAGTACTGCATAGATAGGGTGAATTCTCTAGACCTACTAAATGAGTGCAGACAATAGGTGTTTGATCACCTCAAAGTGTATCAAGCACATATGTCCAAAGGTTACAATAAGAAGGTAAAATCACACAAATTTGAAGTAGGAGATCTCATCCTCAAAGAAAATCCTAAGAACCAGCCTATCAAAGAACAGAAAGGAAAGTTTGAACCTAACTGGCTAGGACCTTATGTTATCATTGCCAGTTTTGGGACTAGAGCTTATCAACTAGCTACACTTGAGGGAGACATTATTCTAAATCCTATCAACACTCTACATTTTAAGTGGTTCTATGCTTGATGTTCAGCTAGCAGAGCCTACACAACAAATTTTTTTTACAAAATACCAAAAACATTCAGAAAATTGATCCTGAAGAAATCCAAAAACAATGGAAAAGATCCTACAGAAAAGGGTATCCTTGGTGAAAAATTGGCAAACAGGCGCCTTGATACTACAAAAATATTAAAAAAGAAAGAAAAAATAGAAAAAAAATTGAAAAAGAGAAAAGTGCCTTGATGAGCACCTGGTAAAATAGGCATCTTGGTAGCAAAAAGAAAAGAAAAGATCTTTCCAAGTGGTGAAAACATGGCAATTAGGCGTCACTTGTGTTTTGCATTGCATCTATCAATACACTACTGATATTAGGCCTTCATAATTACACCTGTGCTCATATGCTAACTTCATTTCCTCAATGGCTATCTTATCCTCACTTGGGATTTGTCTACATTTACGTCTTAGGAGTAAGTCATTCTGCACTGGGGGCATCTTTGCTGGTTTTGTAGGTCACGGTTGCTAGGTTGATCTAGGATGGTTTGCCTCATGAACACAACATTTCTTGATACATGAAAAACAAATGTCACTTTCCAAAACAAGGGTGTCTTTTCAAATATCACATATCCAGACATGACATCTATAGTAACAGAGTTCCTACAAGGTGATATTGGATCACGAACATGAGCGGATTATCCTATCAATGCACAAACACAGAACACCATATTTCTTGTATTCCAATTTTCTGATTGATGAATCTCTACTATGTTTGACAAAGGAATGAACAAGTACTACTTAAACACACAATTTTCTATTGGTTTGATTATGATTCTTTTATTTCTTGATGATGTTTTCAGCTAGGGCCATCTAAGTAATTATGAATTTTATTTGATTGATTCATAATTGATGATTTATTATATCTTCTTAGTTCCTCAATGATGTCTGCGCAAAGACAAAGAGTCACAAGGATAGGGGGCATAATGTTTTCTTGATTTTTTGCATGTGGTGATTGTTTCAAATGATCCTATAAATTTCATCTGACTTGGTTGTTTATGGTAAGAACTGCCACTATGGGTGGATAGCCGCATATATCTTGATCTTTGTTATGTGCAAACTACGGTGAGTTTGAAACAATTTCCTTGTTTATTTTCAGATCTAGATTCTCACTAAGGTATATGAATCATAATGTACCCAAGGATATGAATTTTCAAGGTCATTGCAGGTTCAATATCTTGCCTTAATCAGAATCTGGTATATTAAAAGGAAGGTGACTATTTTG
>MU225127.1:10286424-10305722 GCA_018584345.1 Thuja plicata | reverse complement strand
TGTTAGGCTTTCTCTCTAAGGTACTTGGCTTTGATACCAATTATTTAGAATACTTCAGGGATAACTGAGAGGGGGGGGGGGTGAATCAGTTATTAGCAACTTTAACTCTTTTGTACTTATTAATCTAGATTGATACAAAGTAAATGCACATTTAGATAACACATTACACAACACATCAATTTGGTTATGGGGAAACCAAATGGTAAAAACCCCGATGGGAATTAGTACCCACAAAGAACTATATTGTTTGTAGTAATCCATGTTAAAAGATCATACAACCCTGTTAGGAGTTGTTCATTATAATGCAGTAGTATAGTGACCTGGTTAAGGGTCTAACCCTATTAAGAGTCTTTTACAATAACCCTATTAGGGGTGGTTGACTCACTATCCAAGGACTCACTGTCCAAGGACTCACTGTCCAAGTGGTGAAGGCTACAACCTTCTGGATATTTGATACACACTATATCAACAAGGTGAACTACTGTTTGTGACACTGCTTGTTTGATCAGTTCCTTTTGTGTGCCGATGCTTTAACCTCTTGTAAAGCACTACAACAATCTTATCTATATTTTGAAAGATTCAACTTTAATATCTATATTATCAACATATGATAAATATAGCTCTGCTGCTTAAACACTCTGCTCTGCTTTTCTTATCTCTGGCTTTCACAACTCTTCTTATAAAAAATGACCTTCTATAAGTATATACTCAAAGTATGAGATCATGGGACCTATTAGACAACTCTTCATAACATCCTTGTTGTCTCTACTAAGTGCGCAAGCATAATTACAACTGTGAAAGTATAAACTAAATAGACACGTTGCTTCACTAAGTCAGCTTCACCAAATTGACCATAAATTTGCAATATTATTGAAACATGTTTGGTGCCTTTAGATTAATATCAAAAACTCATAATTCATCATGAATATACACAAAAATATGCTAAAGATAGGTGAAACTCAATAAACACATTACATATGTCAACCTTAAACCAATATTCCTCTAGAACTGTAACCGTCAATAAAAGAATTACATATCTTTACTAAAACATCATATCTGGGCCTGTGTGTATGAACATAGCATAATAAACATGTCAACAACATGTATCTATCCACACAATTCTTCATGTCATCATATATAGAAGTGTTGCTATGTATTATATGTTGTCATCAATGACAAACATACAATCAATCAACTGTTCAAAATCAAATCTCCAACAATAATATCAACTCTTCTCTACCCCCTCTCCCTGGTCAGGAGGAGGAGGAGGAGGAGGTGGTAAAAATAGAGCTACTAGAGGTGGCATGGCCCCCTTTGACTAATAAGCCAATCATGAAAGGGAAGGTGCTCTCTGGCCCTCTGACACTGCTGCATGATAAAGGACATAATAATAAGTGGCCCTCTGCCCCCGGTGAACTGTCGTCTAGGCATGTACATCTCTCTCCATTCTGAGCATCTCACCCTGTCTATCTCTCTCTTCTCTCAACCTCTCAAGCTGTGTATCCCTATTTGATAGTAAGGCATTTGCAGTGGTGACTCGGGCCTCTAATGCAGTAATCCTGGCTTGGAGCTGCTCTCTCTCCTTCTCACATCTAGAAAGAGGATCTCCATCTCTACCTGTATCCTGATCCTGAGAATTGTCCTGTCCACTATCCTAAGGTCTATCTCATGACCTCTGCTATCTTTATCTTTGTTGATCCCTAGTAAGGAGTGGACCAAGATCTCTCTACGGAGCTATAAATCTGAACCTCTAGCACCTCCCACTACTACTAGCACCACCTGTATCGAAAGCCTCACCACCACCACCCCTATCATCTCCACCATCATCCTCATCAGGAGGAGGATGCCATCCATCTCTTCCATCCCTACTGCCATCCTGACCTCCATGCCTACCCAGGGCCTTGTCTCTTTGCGCTCCTCCTCTCCCCTTGGCTGGGTGATCCTCAGGATCATAATCCAAAGGCTACTCTATACGAGGAATGATCTCCTCTGGTACTGTAAAATGAGTAAAAGGGTAATGAAGCCTCTCTGTAGCATATCCGTCAGAAACACCAACATTAGCAACATCAAGGTGGAGATCCCAGTCTACTCTGACCATATCACAAATCTCCTGGTGTGCTATCTCATACTGTAGCTAAGTAACCCATAATGATGCTTCATCCTTGACCCGTACATACACAATAATATCTTGTATCTTTCCCTATCGATGACCATACTATCTCAGCACCTGAGTATGGATGAACTACCTCATCATCGGCACCCAAAGTATCCTCTAGACGTCCTCAGGAGTCACTGTAATCTCACCAGTCAGCAAATGAAAGGTGTTGTGCTCTGAGTTCCATCTCTCAGCAAGCGCAGTCAACAACCCATGGTTTACCCTGATCTCAGGTAAACCCATCAATGAATGCAATCTACATCGGATCACGGTAGTCTTCTAATCATTTGAAAGAAGTCTAGACAATGCAAGCACATGACCAGGGTAAGTGCCGTGAAATGTGACTACTTCAAACTGGGTCTATTTTGGACAAAAATGACAATGCATCAGTATCCTATCTCCAACAAAGGGGCAGACTCCTAATCAGCTAAATAATTCCAGGTTTGCAGCACATAAACGGGTCAAGAAGACTAAATTTCTAAGTCTCCTAACTAGATGCGATTCTAAAACAGAAGGGTGCAATCCATTTTACTAGATATGATCCTCAAAATACAAGATGTGATGGAGTTTACAGGGTGTGATCCCTGAAATATGGGATGCAACCCTAAATATAGGGTATGAGCCTAAATTGATAGGGTATGACACATTGATGAATTTGAACAAAAATAAAGAAAAAAATGCAAATAGATGCGATCCAAGATATCTGGATGCGACACAAGAATATAGAAAAACCAGATGTGAGCCGGGAAAAACTGAATGCGACACGGGTTCTACAAGTTGTGATTCAGAATCTCGGATGTGATTCAAATTTCAACTGACTATAAACCCACAAAAATGCATGAAATTGAAATTTACAAAATTCATGAGGTAGTTTTTTGAGCACTTACCGACGGTGGGTAGTCGGCTGAGTGTTGATGTCATCGGCTCATCTCGAAATGATGCTTCCTCATAGGGACTACCATCTTCTCTACATAGCTCTTTGAATTAATATAGAGAAAAGTGAAAATGAATAGTGAAATGGTAAATTTTGAGGCTTATATTGGACTTTTGAGGCATTTAGGAGTTCTGAAACTCCTCCCAAACAACTACAACTACATTTCTATTTTCTTTTTGATCAATCGAGAACCAAATCGAAGGTACCTATGATGTTTTCAGCAGCATAGTACCATTTTTACGATGACTTAAACACATGCAGATTTGCTTCATTTGTTCCTAGAATCTATCAAAATGCACTTTTTTTTTTTATAAATATTGGTCTAACATCATTTTATCAGTCTCATCACTCACATTTTCATGTAATTAACTTGGTAATCATGTGCTTATTTTTAAATACACCATCTTTTCCCACTTCTTCTACTCCATTCTTTCTTTTCTTAACCGCTTCCTGCAAGTGATACATTCTTTCAATTGAGGGATTTTATTCTTTTCCTTTGATTTCATTCTTGAGGGGGCATGATCACACTATCATCAATTAAATTTTTGCTTGAAAAAACATTAAAAATGACTTCATTATCAAACAATCTAGGGGCATAATAGTTTCCTTGACTAAATTCGAAACTGTTAGATGGAAATATTTGGTTCTCATGAGCTAGATATCTTATGTTTCCTCATTTTAGGAGATTCTTATTAAGCTCCTGGCAGCTTTTTACTGACTTTTGGATGACAACCAAGTTCAGAGTCAGTATTATCAATCTTTGGATGACAACCAAGTTTAGAATTGGTATCTTTAAGATCTTTTATTGATCTTTGGATGACAAACAAGTTCAAAATCAATTCTATTAGTTTAGTTCAATCAAGGGCGAGATTGATCTCATCAAAATTTCATTCAACAACCAAGAACGGATTCTCAATCTTTCTGAAGTCAAAATCAAAAACTTTCTTTGAATCAATGCGCTACTCGCACATCAATTTAAAGAGGGGCAAATCCGACCACCTGAATTTGGTCTATTCCAACTATGGACCGTATTTTCCCTAAGTGTGATCATACCCCCAATTATGTCATGACAATGTTACTTTGGCATAATTCATTCTAAATCAAATTTAATGTCCTAGGTGATTTTTATCACTGAATTATATTAACTATTATAGCCATACAATCCAAATCAATTTAAACTAATTAAATCAAAAAAAATTCAAACATGGCTATAGTATTTAATTATAAAGGAATTAAATAAACCCCTAAATCAATTTCCCACTTGCAATTAACCCATTCCCCTAGCCTATTTAATTTAATTAAAATGGCTATAGTCCCCTAATTATTAAAAAGCAATAAAATGCTTAAATAATTAAATTCCTATATTTTAAATGAATTAAATAACTTTAATTCATTTAATTTATATTCCCTTAAACCCCAATCTAACCTATCTCAACCACTTCTACCCTGGGTTCTAACTCATCTCAACCTATTCCCCCATGCTAATCTAATCCTCATTCTAATTCTAATCCTAACCCACCTCCTAATGTTGTCACATTCCACTAAGGAATGAGTAACAACTCAACCCACTTGAGAAAGTCAACTTTCTCAAGCATGACTTCTCTAAGGACCAACTTGCCAAGTTGAGCCTTACACTCCCCCATGCCTCTTAAAAGAATGCCATTAATAACCCTTAATAGATATTCCCTCTTGCCCATCCCTCATTAATTCTCAAGGCATTAATGGCTCTTACATCTCATTAATGACCTTAGAGGCTCCATTAATGAACCTTGTCCCCCCTCTCTCTCTCTCTCCCATTCCTCTATAAATTGAAGGGATTTAGAGCTCATAATAAGCCTAAAATTTCAAATTGTAGTGTTGTAATGCCAAGATTTTGAAGGGATATCAAAGCATTGTTATGCTACACATTCCTTCCTAGCTTCATACACACTCCATTAGTCACTTCCCCATATGTTTATGATGCTCATTTTAAACTAATATGCATGCTAAATAGTTGAATAGTTGTTTTTAAACTAAATCTTTCATGCTAGGTTGTTTGTCATTGGTATTTAGCATAATCTAAGGGCTTTTATGTTAGTTAATACACTCATCCTAGTTAGAAAGAAATAAGTCAAAGTTATGGTTTATATGCTCATTAACCCTTGTTTCTCACTAACAGAATGACTTATTGAAGTGTTGTGTTGCAGATAACAGGTGCACAAATATACACACATAATGAGCATGGAATTCAAAGATAGGTCTCTACATCAAGAACACCACAACAAAATGGGATTGCTAAAAGAAGAAACATATCCATTGTTGATTGTGCCAGAACACTAATGATTGAGAAAAGCATCACATAAACATTCTGGAGAGAAGCTTTCAGTACTGCTGTCTATACATTAAACATAGTTCAATTAAAGAAATACACCAATAAGACACCCTATGATCTATGGTATGGATACACACCCAATGTAAGTTACTTCAGAATTTTTGGAAGTCAATGTTATATTTTAAAAGATGATAGAAATGGAAAGCTTGACTTCAAAGGTGAAGAAGCAATATTTCTAGGGTATTCTACCCAAATCAAGGCTTATAAATGTCTTAACAAATCATCTAACAAAATCATTGAAAGTGAAAATGTCAAAGTGGATGAATTTGCTAAGAAAAATGATGAGGAAATTAGAAAGGAACCGGAAGACTACAACAAGTTTTTCTATAGTGAATAACCTGACACTTTGCATGAGCAACAGTGTATCGCTCCTGAGCGACAAAACAATGCACCCGAGCATCAGGCTGCAAACACCAAAAATCAAGAAATTGCTCAAAATGATGTACCGAGCGATGAAGATCAAAATGAAGGTCAAGATGATGATCAGAATGATGAAAAAAGAGATGAACCAATGCTTGTCAAGTATGACATAAGACACCATCCACAAAACCAGATCATAGGAGACAAAAAGGCTGGAATGCGAACAAGAAGTAAGTCACTAAATACTAGATGTTTAATTTATGATTTAAAGCCTAAATCTGTCAATAATACACTTAAAAATGAAGAATGGGTTAGTTTTATGAATGAAGAGATAGAGCGGATTAAGAAGAAAAAAAAATGGACTTTAGTACCTAGACCAGATGACAAGAATGTCATTGGTACCAAATGGATATTTAGAAACAAGCTAAATGAAAATGGACAAGTCACAAGGAACAAAGCAAGACTAGTATGCAAAGGGTATGCACAAGAAGAAGATATTGAATATGGAGAAACCTTTGCACCCATTTCTAGGCTAGAAGGAGTAAGAATTCTACTTTCTTATGCTGCATTCAAAGGATTCAAGGTATACCAAATGGATGTCAAGTCTGCATTCCTAAATGGAATACTAGAAGGAGAAGTATATATTGAACAACCAGAAGGGTTTGTTGATCCTAACAAGAGAAACATGGTTTTTAGACTAAAAAAAACCTTGTATAGATTGAAACAAGAACCAAGAGCATGGTATTAAAGAATGTTGAAGTTGACAAATAAGAAACCCATAGCTCCCAAGAATCTATGCATGCAAAACCTTGTCAGAGAAAAGAGGAGAAAAAGCTATGGAGGCCAATAAACACAGATCCATACAAGAGGGAACATCATGTGCACAAATGGAGAGAAAAAATACTCAATGCAATAGAATCTTCATAAAAATTGTAAAATACAAAGAGGTGAATCCTTATAAAAAGGAATCAAGAAACCCTAAAGGTGAAAACCCTAAAGAATTATAAGATGCCTAAGTTTAACTTAAGTGTAGAGTATAATAGACTAATAATTAAGTAAATTAATTATTAGCTATGATATGACAACTCTAACACCCCCCCTTAAGATGAACTTAGGGAGAAGCTAAACAACTAAGGACTAAAAATGCATGTAAACAAAATGCATGAAAGTAACTATGGGTCCTGGCAACTAGGCCTGATCAGGTACCCAAGTACAAGAAAGCTTTGCAAATTGGAAAAATAGAGAAAACCACATGGGAAAAACTCTTCTCCGAAAAGAGATAAATAAATAATTGAAGGACTAGTGAAGTCTCCAAACTAGGGAATGTCCCAGAAAATAGGAACAAGGATGAACATGTAGAACACCTCTGAAGCATGAAACTACAAACAGTGTTGAAGAATAACTGATGATCTTTGAAGAACCTCCACTGTAATGAATATGATCAGGTAGAGAAGACTATAATCTGCATGAATCAGGATGGAAAACAAAGGCAAACATCAAAACTCAAAGATAAAGATGGCATAACACCAAAGCCTTAAGAGCTGATCAATCAAAGATGGTAGGATCCCGCCAAGAGTGAAAGAGTATCCGTATGGTAAATGATCCATCTCACAAGAATGCATAGGTACCCAACCACTGCAACTGCCTAGTACATAGGAACAAAAAATGAATACATAGCTCACTTAAATGAACAAAAAAGTATGAGAATGAACTATAGATACCCCCCTAAATGGTGAGGAAGAGGCATGATAGGTACACTAAAACTGAATGCCAAAAAAAAGATGCATCTCAAAGTACCAGGCACATACCAGACAGTACTAACACATATAAAGGCAGGTGTCATTGACACACGCATGAGGTTAATGTCGTGGAAGGGACACTCACTTGACAAAGGTCTGGAAAAATACCAGATATCAAACCCCCCCTATGGCACTTTAGAATAGAGTGCAAGTACAAACTGACACAAGATGTGCAAAATCCCAAGTATACAAAATATGACACTTTATCTCAGTGCGTTTACAAAAGGGTTATAGAAAATGATGTCTACATACCTCAAGAAGAGAGAAAGCTGAATGCATATGAACCACAAATACATATGAGTCATCCCATGTCAAAAATGAGATCCCAGGACCTAAATGAACCAAGTAATCCACTATAGTGCATAATCATGAAAAAATGAATAAAATACACTTGGAGCATAATCTAGAAAAAGACCCATACCACTAGAAAGAACACTGAACCATATTTTCAATGATATCTCGTTTGATCAAAAATGTGTCTGGATGAGGAAGATATGGCTCCCAGAAGGTAAAACAGGAAATCTGACTTTGATAGCCAAAAATGCCATCAAAACAAAAAAAATCAGAAAATCAAACCTCTACTAAAAGACCGGTCTCGGAAAGAGATTTTTGGCGATGTATGATATGTCTGATTTTGAGTCCATATGACCAAGATATAGCCAAAAAAGCACAGGCAGCTCCGGAGAACAAAACACCCAAAAGAAAATGACGGTTTCATGAACGTCAAATTTGATCATGAAATGATGATGTAGGAACATGTAATGATGATGTCATTATGTAGGTCTGATGTACCTACCTACTGTAGCTATCAGTACCCTTTTTTTTTGGTACGCATGCAAAGTAAACTTTTTCAAAAAGTTTTACAAATTTTTTTTTTTCATTCCATAAAAACAAATGCATAAAAGTTTTATCTTTTTGATTTGATTTTTTTATTTTTAACCAAAAAAAATTGCTACACCTTTTTTTTAAGAATAAAAATTCCCTCACCTCGGGAGGCGTGCTAGGGCCATATGGCTCTTGGCCCAATTTTTTTTTCTCAAAAATGAAACATTGTCCAAAATGGACAAATTTTATATGGATTATGGGGTTTTTGGATGCTCTAAACTCAATGGTGATGTCTGTTTGAGCCCAAAGTGACTAGAAACAATGCCAACCTCTAGATCCATACAAAAAACCTCTAAGAAAATATAGATCTAAAGAACACAACCAAAACCTCTCAAATAACGAACAATGGCATGAAAATCTGAAGCTCTGATACCATGTTGAATTTGACGAATAAGCAACCCACATCTCCCAAGAATATATGCATGCAAAACCCTATCACAGAAAAGAGAATAAAAAGTCATGGAGGCCAATAATACTAGATCTATACAAGAGGGAAAATCATGTGCACAAATGGAGAGCAAAAATACTCAATGCAATAGAATCTTCATAAAAATTGTAAAATACAAAGAGGTGAATCCTTATAAAAAGGAATCAAGAAACCCTAAAGGTGAAAACCCTAAAGAATTATAAGATGCCTAAGTTTAACTTAAGTGTAGAGTATAATAGACTAATAATTAAGTAAATTAATTATTAGCTATAATAGGACAACTCTAACATAATTCACTCCTATCTCATGAGTATTGGATTTGTAAGAACAAGTGAAAATAATAATTTGTATTTAAAAGTAGTTACTGATGATAACATTTTGATTTCAAAAATATTTGTTGATGATATCATATTTGGAGGTTATGATATGTTATGCCAATCATTTGCTGCTGAAATGAGAAAAGAGTTTGAGATGTCAATGTTTGGGGAGATCAAATTATTTCTTGGTCTACAGATTCTTGAATATGATGTAGTTATATACATCACACAATCCAAATACATCAAGGAAGTTCTCAAGATATTCAAGATAGAGGACTCCAAGCCAGTTGGAACACCTATGGCAACCTGATGCAAGCTGACAAAGGAAGACAAGTCAACCGAGGTAAATTAGACCCTATATAGATCCATGATTGGTAAACTCATGTATGTATTAGAGATTTTCTTCTGTGCAAATAATTGATTGTATGTTTGTCATTGATGACAAAATATAATATACATCAGTGTTCTATATGCAATTAGTAGTATAGATGTTCTAGAGCTGTATGTGTTTATTTCCATGGTGTATACATGTTCTAGATGCTATGTGCATTCACACCAATTCAGATATGAAGTTTTAGTTGAGTTATGTTAATCAGTTATGGCAGTTACAGTGTCTAAAGATTATTTATCAAGAGCCGACGTAAATATAGTGTTTATTGAGTTGCACCTATCTTTGGGATATGCATGTTTGTATTAATGTTTAGTTATGAGTTAGTGTTGATTATACAAAGGTGCCAAGCATGTTTTAATAAAATCATGATATTGGAATAAAATTGGGACTTTGTGAAGCATTGCGTCTATTCATTTTGAGTTGCGTGGTTCTAAATTTGATTGTGTGGTTAGTTAAGCTGACAAAGAAGTTGATGAAGTGTTCCCAGATACCATTGTGATCTTATCCTTGGTGAAGATACATATAGTAGTTCAAATGTGTTCACTAAGTGTGAAAATAAAGTGAAAAACAATAGTTAGAAGAGAGCAAAAATTCAGATAGAATAAGTTGAATAACTATGTGAAGAAACATAAGAAGATTACAATTCAATGGAACTCATCAAGATAGTAGGTCTACACAAATAGTTCATCTATCAGATATAGTGTATATCTGTCCTACTGAAGGTTACAACCTTCACCATTTTAGCAGTGAGATTTTGGACAATGAGTCCTCACCCCTAACAGGGTTACTTGTAAAAGACTCCTAATAGGGTCTGACCTTTAACCAGGTCTTTGTACTTATTACATTGTAAAGAAAAAATCCTAACAGGGTTACAAGATCTCCTAATAGGGATAATTATACTCAAGTACAGTTCTTTGTGGGTGCTAATTCCCATCGGGTTTTTTACCTATTTGGTTTCCCTGTAACCAAAATTATTGTTTTCTCTATTGTGTTATCTGAATGTGCATTTGCTTTATGTTAATTTATATCTAAGAGAAGAAAATAATTAAAATAGTTGATAACTGATTCACCCCCCCTCTCAGTTATCCTTTGGGACTATTCCAACAATTGGTATCAGAGCCAAGTGCCTTGGAGAGAAAGCCTAAAAACTTAAGGTAGATCAGATGACATACTTCAGAAAAGAGAGTCCTAAGTTTGATGGAGAAAAATATCTTGACTGGAAGAACAAAATGATAACACATCTTCAGTGCATTGGATTTGAGATCTATGAGATTGCCACTCAAGCAATTGAAGTTCCCACCCTGAAAGACCTTACAGAAGAAGACTCTACAATTAAACAAAAGGAAGTGTTCACTCAAAATGCAATTTCCAAAGAAGCCCTAATCAGTGCCCTATTCGACAGTGAATTTTCTAAAATCAAGAAGGCATATAAAGCATAATCTATTTGAAAATACTTAGAAGATATGTTTGAAGGAGACATCCAAGAAAATAATGCACATAGAAAGACATGGAAGAAAAGATACAATAACTTAGAGATGCTACCTAAAGAAAACATCAGAGCCTACAATTAGAGAATTAATGAAGCAGTTTCAGGTATCAGGAACAATGGTGGAGAAATTTCAGAGGATGATATAATGGACCAACTAATGACCACACTAAAAAGAAACTATGAGAGCAAGATCAATATCTTAGATGAGACTATGCAATTTTATAAAGAATTCAAGAGGGAGACTTTGATCAGCAAAATATCTGCATTTGAGATATCAAGATTGAAGACAGAACCTAAAAGTGAGACAACTTTCAAAGCCTCAGTCCATAGAAAGAAATCCATAAGAAGCTCTAGTAATAATGAAGAAGTGGATACAAAACAAGAAGAAATCATTGCTATGATTGCCAAGAAAGAAAGGAAAGGTAAAGGGAAATATGAAGGATAACTACCATTCAAATGTTTTTCATGCAACAAAGTTGGTCACTTTGCATCCAAGTGTCCTACAAGAGTCAAGAAGTTCAGATTAGATTACAAGCCCAAGTACACTAAGGAATGTTATCATGTTGAAGATGGTGTAACCGATAATGATTCAGGAGAAGATGAAATTGGTTTCATTTCCATTAAATACATTGAGAAGATGCTTGAAGAAATGGTCTAAGAAGATGAAAAAAAAACACAAGAGTTAGCATTAGTTTCAAAAGATGACATCAAAACTGACTGGATCATTGACAACAAATGTTCACACCACATGACAAGAGACAAAGATATATTTGTACATTTGGATAAGTACAAAGGTGGCATGGTTAGATTTGGAGATAACACTCCCAAACCTATCATAGGTAGAGGTTCTATCACCTTAGATGGAAAGAATAAGATAGATGATTTTCTTTATGTTGATGGTTTACATCATAACTTACTAAGTGTTGAACAATTGATTGATAAAGGATATTAGTTGGAATTCAAAAACAACCAGTGCATCATTAACAACAAAGAAGGAGACATGATTGCATCAGGAGCAAAGACCAAAGGTAATGTCTTTTAGATCAATTCAGAAGTAAGTTGTTTTGTTGCAAAAGTGGATGCTATGGCACAAGAGAATCTGTCATATCAATTTTGACAACATAGTCAAGATAAGTAATGTAAAGGTAGTAAGAGACCTTCCAAGTATTGCAAGACTAGTTTACACCATGTAAAAGGAATGTATTATGGGGAAGCATGTGAGGACCTCATTCAAGAGAAAACAAGACTCTGCTAAAAATAAATTAGATCTGATACATACATGCCTATGTGGACCTACTCAAACAAGATCATACTACGCAGAAAGGTATTTTATTTTATTTGCTGATGATTTCTCAAGGATGATGTGGGTTGCATTCCTAAAAGAAAAATTTGAAGATTTTGAGAAGTTCAAAGTGTTCAAAGCTAAGGTTGAGAATGAATCTAGATTAAAGATAAAATGTCTGAGATCTGATAGAGGAGGAGAATTCACCTTTGACCATTTTTATGATTACTATGAAGAACATGGAATCAAGAGACAGTTAAGTGCACCTAGAACCCCTTAGTAGAATGAGATTGTAGAAAGAAGGAAAAAAATAATACTTGACACAACGTGCACTATCATGATTGAAGGAAAGGTTTCCCATACCCATAGGAGAGATGCAGTCGATACAACAGTCTATACTATCAATAGAATACAATTAAGGCCAGGCACAGACAAAACACCCTATGAACTTTGGTTTGGTAATGTACCTACTGTAAAATACTTCAGAATCTTTGGAAGCAAGTGCTACATCAAGAGAGATGATAGTATTGACAAGTTTGATGCTAGAAATGATGAATGTATTTTTCTTGGTTACTATACTAAAAGCAAAGCCTATAGATGTTTTAATCAAAGATTAAAGAAGATCATTGAAAGTACTCATGTGAAGATTGATGAGAAGATTATGATTCAAGAAAGATATTATGACTGTGCTCCCATGATTGAAGATGAGCCCAGACCCATCAATAAGGACACAATTATTAAAGAAATGCTTGACTCTATTGATGTTTCATGTAACAATCCTGAATCAAGTGAAGAAGAATCAAAGATGAAAGTATTAATCCTAAGAACTCAAAATACACATCCAAATACCACTCTAAGCAAGATATCATTGGAGATCAGAGTGCTAAAGTCTTGACAAGATATAGAGCAAAAGTTTCAACTGCTGATGAAGAGGTATGCTTACTTTCTCATATTGAACCCTTGAGTGTTGAAGATGCATGCAAAGATTCAGATTGGCAAAGTGCCATGCAAGAGGAATTAGATAAAATAATCAAGAATGAAACATGGGAACTGGTCCCTAGACCTCATGACAAGAACATGATTGGAACAAAGTGGATATTTAGGAATAAAATGAATGAAGAAGGAACAGTGGTCAGGAACAAAGCAAGATTAGTATGTAAAGGATATGCACAGAGAGAAGGAATAGACTACACTGATACATTTTCCCCTATGAGAAGAGTGGAAGCTATCAAGTTGTTTTTGGCCTATGCAACATTCATGAACTTTAAAGTATATCAAATGGATGTCAAGTCAACTTTTATGAATGGTGACCTGAAGGAAGAAGTCTACATAGAGCAGCCTGAAGGATTCAAACTTTTAGACAAATCAGACATGGTATGCAGACTAAAGAAAGCACTTTATGGACTTAAACATGCCCCAAGAGCTTGGTATGAGAGACTTGATGGTTACTTAACAAAGATAGGATTTAGAAAATGAGCAGCAGACTGTAATTTATTCATAAGAGAGACATATGAAGGATTATGTAATGCCCAAAATTTTCTAGGCAAATACACAACAAATTTTTTTATTTTTTTTTATACCATCAATAACATACTTCTAGGATTACTAGGGTACGCAAAAGCCCTTCAAGGCGAAGCTTTGGAATTGCAAGCTCGCTTGGGCGTGTCACCCAATGACATGTAAGGGATCGTAAGGCTTGCGCTAGCGTGCCTCCATCCCTTACACGACGGAAGTCATTAGACGACAAGAGAATAAGAAAAGTATTAAGGGAAATAAACTCTACATTATGAATTATTAAAGATAGTACGATCTATCCTTAATAAATTCATAAAGATTGATTATATTAAACCAAAGGAAGTATTTAATAACTAACAATTAAATATTTTCTAGGCTAAAAGAGAATCAAAAAAAAAATCTACATTTCCTTTCCTGATAAGTCAACGTTAAGAATAAATATTTAATTAATATTAAGTTTTATAATGTTAACCATTTCATTAAAATAACATAACTTTATTTTAATCAAATAAAATTTGCGTAGGAAATGAAATTAATAAATTAAGAGAATTTATCAAAAGAAAAATATAATAATAAACAATTAAGAGTTAATTAAGGACGTTTTATTCTTAAAATTCTACGATTCAAAAATTATGTATATATATATATATATATATATATATATATATATATATAAAGATAGAACCATAACTTATTTTAATTAATGATAATAACAACACTCGACAAAGGGGAAAAATAATCATAATTATTAACTATAATCACTACTGACATATTAAAAATAAAATCTTCTAAAAGATCCTCTCATGAAAAAATATCATTAACAAAATCATTTCATCAAACTAAACTGCTCTATCTAAGCTTAATAAAATTAATAGTCACTATTTAATCAATGTTTAAAATAGAAGACACCAGAACTCATAAATAAAATTATATAATACTGAATGGGCCCTCCAAACCCTAATTTGAAATTAGGGTTTGGGGGCCACATAAGAACCCCTACAAACCCTAGATCTCCCATTTATCCTCCTTCATTCTTCTCTCTGCTAATTTTTTTTTTTTTGTTCCTCTTTTGTTGTTGAGTGCAGGTCTGTTGTAGAGAACAGTTGTTGCATAAGTTGTTTACTGGGAAGATCAGGACAAAAAGAGATCTCTTCCACCATAAGAGAGTCTCTGTTGTATTTTAATGGAGAGCCATCTGTTGGAATGAATAATGGAGAATGTTCATCTTTAGTTTATAAAGATGTAACAAATCCAGATCTGTTATACAGATCGATTCCCATCTATTGTGCCCTTATTAAACTATCAATTAAATGGTGGCAGTAGCTATTAGAGTTTTATTTGACTGTCAGATGCTTAACAAAATTTCATTATGTTTTACTGTTATAACAAGAAATCGGGTCTGTAAGTTTAACAAAAAGACCCGTTTCTGAGCATGTAAAACAAATTAGTTTAGTTTATAAACTATGGCATTGATTATATTTGTTTGGGCGTTTTTATTTTTTATTTTTATGGTTGTTGAAACCCCAGCCGCGCAGGTCGCCCAGCAGTGACACAAGTCACAGCAGTAACCCGCGGTGGGGAAACAAGGCAGTGCGGCCTAAATTTAATTTCCATGCGATTTATTTAGAATGAATAAGCTGTTAAAAGAGAAACAACGCCATGTTTGTATGTTAAATGTAGTGTAAGAATAGTAAAAGCCGCGCCACATATATGGTGACCAGTGGTGACTTTAATACAGTGCTGGGTAAAGTCTCGCACAGTTAAATGCGATTATCGCATGCTAAAAAGAGATTTGGGTATTAAAAATATAACATAGTATATAATATACTATTCATCCACAAATGAATAGTATATAATATATTATGTTATATATATATAAACAATGTTTAATAAGGAAGTGAGTCGACTCGCATAGCTATAAAGTATATCGCATGCAAATGAAGTTTGGGTATTATCAATATAACATAGTATATTATATATTATTCATCTGCAATGAATAATATATAATATATTATATTATGTATGCACCAATGTTTTAAAAAAAATGTGGTGCTATGAGACTCGCATAGCGGTGAGGGTTTAATAAATGAAGTTTAATTGTTTCGCACCCAGTCGGAAGTTACTCTCATACAAGTTTGATAGATTATTATTGTTATTTTAATATAGTATGTTATATACTATACATTTTTAAAATGTATAGTTTATAATATATTATGTTACATAGTACATCCATCTGTGTTATGCAATACTTATATAAGAATGTGATCGCATGAACTTTTTAGTTAAATATATTACTATTAGAATATAGTATACTATATACTATCCATCTCTCAGATTTATAGTATATATTGTATTATATAATATGCTAATCTTTGTTATTGATAGGAAATATTATTAGTAGGGTATTATTTAATATGTTCTGTACTTATTGTACAGTTCATATTTTATAGTATTATATTAAATGATATTACGACATTTTAACTTAATAGATTCATTATATAAGTTATTTAATATATATATATATTATATATTATACATTAAGTACGTATGATATATAATATATATATAATCACATCATTTATAATTAATCTGTAATTAATCTAAATATGAAGTGTTAAGAGAAAATAGCTTCCAAAGGAAACATATTCTGTTGTACTATTTATTTTAAGATTTCACACTGCTAAATTGTTTACTGATTCTAATTCAAACTTTTGTCATTGGCAGGTGACTCCAGAATAATCCATAAGGAAATGTCCAAAGAGGAATTGGTTTAATATTTTAGTTTAGTTCTGATTGAAAAAATTGTGTTTGTAAATCTCTAGTATACAGAAAATGAGCAGTTTTGATATATCTACATTTCCTTTCAATGAATGAGAATCTAACTCTAATTTTCAATCCAGCTTAGCATCTACAAATGTATACAGGGAGGAAATATCCAAATTCACGAAACAAGGATGGATATAGAATTCAGATATGATATATTGTATGAGTATCTATCATAGGATTTCATAAGTTTGAATATGTCATTTTGTAGAAATGAATAATCTCATTAGAACAGTTTTCGTAAGCATGAATATGACATTTCATGTTGATGACAATAATATGATTTCAGATTTTCTTTTATATTCTGTCTGTTATTCTTTAATGTATTACTTTGGATTAGCATAAGAATCAATTAAAGATAGGTTTATTTTGTTTTAGCAAACACCTAATGAATAACACCACTATAAGAGAATATGCATATGATTGTACCTACAAGTATATTCACAGTTTCATCTTAATTTTAATACTACAATTAATCATATAGTGTTTTTATTTTTTTATTTTTATAGGGGACCTTACAATAATCTAATTGCAAAATTAGAAAGACAAAACCCTTTTAAAAAATTATGTAAGATATAAGAAAACACCAAATTTCATATCTAACTCTCTGCTACAGGAATTAAATATAACTTTCTGATAATCATGGTAATTCTGAAGATGCAAGGTATTATCTAATACTCAATTACAGGAAACTTAAAATTTATTTTCTGCTACAGGAACCATAATACATTTTCTATACAATTAATTTAATTAACAGTTGTCTTTTATTTTTTTATATATTTTTATAATAAAAATCACTCTATTCTACACCAAAAAAAGAATTTAAAACTATTGATAATGAATATGGATTTAGGGCTGTTTAAGGAACAGTAAATTAACTTATTACAGGAACTATTAACCAAGTAGTCCAGGGTTCCACTTAATTAAATTTATAAGATCAATATACAATAATTAAGCAATTATAAGGAATCAAATCCCTTATCAACTAGAAATAACATAAAGCCATTTAATAACTTCCAACTCAATCTTCAATCTTCAATTCTGGACTGCACCATTAAAGCCAAAACTCCAGACCTGCACACATAAGACTTTCTCCACATGGCCATGGAGCTCACCTCCCAGCCAAGGCCATTACATGGCCACCCCCGAGCTTGGGGAAACAAGTATAGGATAGGGTAACACACAAGGACATGTCATAGCACAAAACAGGTTTCAAACACATAATTCACAATACTCCCTTCCCAGGCTTAAACAAAGGATTCAACATAGAATCCAAATGGTGGGTGAAGGTGGAATTACATTTGGAGTCAACAGGCTTATGTAATAATATTAACAACAACAAGTATGCAGCTTTCACAAGCCCCCCCTTAAAACCCCAACAAACAGCTCAATACTAAGAGCCAACATCACACCTTATGGCCCCCAAAATTTCACCTTATGACCCCCAACATAAGCTGGTTATCATGGCTGCCCATACAGCTATGCACTCAACAAGAGCAATCCCAACTCTATACCCTTCACCCCAAGTTCTCCTACTTTCCTCCCAAGGATGAGGATTGAACTTGAACTCCCTCAAATAAGACAATTGCAAGCAACAACAAGAAAGAACTAAGCTCAAAACTCAGATTTTAAAATAGTTATATTAAACCAAATTCATACTTCACATATGGCAAAGGAACCAAAAACATTTCTTTGACATTTCACATAAAATTCAAATAGAGAACAACATCATATTCAAACAGAGAACAAAATAAAATGAACAAGGTTTTGACACCACCAACCTCCTTCCAAACAGATGACTGAATTAGTGTTGAAGTTTGAACTTGCTCCCTTCCAAGCTTGCTGTTTTACAACTCCTAAGACCAGGCCCTTCAAACTCTTTCTGTAATTTTCTCTCCTTTCTTAGCAACCCCCCCAAAAACCAGATTTCTTACTACTTAAAACCATCCCCAATTAGTTAGGTTTCTAGGTTAGAACAAAAATGACACTTGCCCTACTACATGTTTAAGGAATCAATTTCAGCATGACCAAATTGGTGGACAGCTAAGGAAAGATTTCCAATTTTCGTGCATAACAAAAATGACATAATTGGGGGGACTTAAAGGTGGCCTAGGAAGGTGAAAAAGAAGGAATTGAGCCCCCCAACCAAAGTACTAACCTTGGGGTACTCAAATTGCATCAAACCATATCCTAGGGCTTCCCAAAACCTCTTAAAATAACCAAATATTTATGCATCCGAAAATGAGGTTTGTTTATCAAAGTTTCCTTGGTCTCATACACCACCTACTAGTTTGGGAAGTGTTCAAGATTACCAAGAAGGAGGTGGGGTCCAAAATACACATCACATGCCACTACAACTAAAGTGTCAAATGACACATCACTAACAGAATACACATCACAACCTATATGGCATGCTTGTGTGAAAAACATTAAAACATTTACACAAAAATAAAAATCACTTACAATATACAAATTAAACCATTAACACACATACATAATCAATCATCACATTCACAGAAGAAAATACAATACGACGAGGTCACACTCTCT
>MU225127.1:10215923-10265586 GCA_018584345.1 Thuja plicata | reverse complement strand
AATTCCACCCCCTTTGGCTAATATACATAAAAGGAATTGAAAGGTTATTTAATTATTGGATGAATTATCCTCAAAAAGGAATTCCATAATTTCATGTGAAAGGACACTTATGTGGCAATAATTCACCATTTTATTTAAATAATCTTTTCTTATTTGTCTCAAATGGAGAATGAAGAGACAACTATTTCTTTTCAAGAAACTCTTCACTCTTTTTCCATGGTTTTCTATAAATTGGACTTCTTTTCTTCGTTAGAGAGGATGATTTTGGAGAGAATCAATATTATAGTCATTTTTTGCATCAATTCTTTCATATTTCAAGCTTTATTTGCATAATTGGGCTAGTTTTAATTAGAATTGAAGATGTTTTAGCTTTCATTTTATGATTAATCTATATGTCTAACATCTCAATTTGGTGCTTTCAAGCTTCTTAAATTCATTTCAAAGTTCAATTCTAGTTTAAAATCAAATTCCTTTCATAGATTACAAGCATTTCATCTCTAGATTAAAAGAATTTTCTTTCTTAGATTAATTGTATTTTTCTTCCATAGCTTAGTTGCAATTCATCCTTAGTTTAGTTGCAATTCACTTTCATAGCTTAATTATTTCTCAATTCATAGATTAAGAGCATTTTCTCATAGAATAATGGCAATTCTTCTCATCTTGCATTCTTAAAATCCTCCATGTTAGCAATGGTCAGGTTATTAGCTCTCGTTCTGAGGGTAAAACTCAACATCCACAACTAATTAGGAGGCAACAGGTCACCTCAATCAAATTTGCAGAACAAACAATTCATGTTTGTCTTTGTGAATTGAGCGATTGTGTAAAGACTATGTTGTATTTGTTTTGAATTCAGAGGTCTACATTCAGCATATAACAGTGTCACCTTAAGTACTCTCATCCCACATGCCTAGACCCTCTTGTTGGGATTTGGGCATCATAAATGTTGATTCCTAAAATCTAGGAAATGTTGTTTCCTAAAATCTAGGAAATGTTGTCATGACAACTTTGAAAAGTTATCATTACAACTTTGACAACTTTTGTCAAAATGACCCTTTCTCCACTTTGATGGCCCTATTTGGTTTCAAAAATTACCAAATGACCACAAATGACTTGAAAACATTAAAATCTTGAAAATCTCCCTATTTTGGAGTTTTGGTCAACCCTTTGACCTTTTGGTTGACTTCTAGGTTCTAGACCCCTAGAATCAACTTGGCTTAATCACTCACAAATGCTAATTTCTCCTAACACTAAAACACACCTAAAACAGACTAGGGACTTTATAACTTCATCGTTATTCATGGATGGTTGGAAAAACCAACATACAAGACAAAATAACTAAAGATCTGTCTAAAGACCTTAGGGTGCTCCTGCACCATCCCCCCTACAAAAAACAAGTTAAGGTACCTATGGTGTCAGGAGCTCCTCACTGATTCCATGCTTCTTGAAGTCACTCTCAGCTATCCAATTAGCTTTTGAATTTGATTGATATCTCCACTTCACTAGATGCTCCATATAGACTTTGTGTCTAGTCTTGTTCTTTACCCTTGAATCCAATATATTTTCCACTTGTGGCTTGACCTGTTCTAGAGTCTTGAACTCTCCCACATCTTTATGTACCTCTATACAAATTGTAACTCATCCATATCTGGCCCCTTGTATTTGACCAAATATTTCACATTGAAGATTGGATAAATTTACATGTCCTTAGGCAACTCCACCATGTAAGCATTGGGTCCATACTTAGCCAATATCTTGCAAGGCCCAAGCCTTTTCATCTGTAGCTTACTAGGTATCCCCTTTTGTAGTCTTTCCTTATTTAGCAACACCATTACTAGTTCACCCACTTAAAACTGCACATCTCTTCTTCCCTCATCTCTTTTAGCTTTCAACTTCTGATTGGCCTCAATTAAGGTCTTCTTTACTTGTTCATGGACTTCCCTCATTGTTTGTGCAAATTCATCAGCATGTCCACTAACTCCCTCATATCATTTGAGGTCTGTGAGCTCCATCACACCTCTTGGATGTACCCCATACACAATCTCAAATGGACTTTTCCCTGTAGTCCTATTTGTGCTATCATTATAGGCAAATTGTGCATGTGGAATAACTTGCTCCCATCCTTGCCCATACTCCTTTGTCAGACATCTAAGCAAGTTCCCAAGAACTCTATTGATTACTTCAGTCTTCCCACCCATTTGAGGATGGTAGGTAGATCCATGAGATAAGTTTGTACCTAGTCTCTTCCATAGGGTCTTCCAAAAGTGACCCATGAACTTCACATCCCTGTCTGCAACAGTACTCATTGGTAGACCATGAATCCTCACTATCTCCTTGAAGAACAAGTAGGCAATATGGCTAGCATCATGTGTTGTTTTACATGGGATGAAGTGGCTCATCTTACTAAAACTGTCTACCACTACAAACACACTGTCTAAACCAGTTGGAGTCCTAGGTAACCCCACTATGAAGTCCATAATTATGCACTCCCAAGGTCTATTTGGGATGGGTAATGGCTGGTAAAGTCCTACATTTTATGAAGTGCCTTTATCCTTCTAACATATGCCACACTATTCCACATATCTTCTTACTTCTTCATTTTTGGCCACAAATAGAACCTTTCTAATAGGTCTAGTGTCTTTTTCAATCCAAAGTGTCCACTTAGGCTCCCATTATGTTTCTCCTATATGAGGTTCTCCCTCATAGATCCTTTTGGAACACAAAGTTGCTTTCCTTTGAATAGAAACCCATTCTGAAATGTATAATTTGCAAAATCACTATGAGAGTGATTCTCAAAATCTTTGCACACTTTGTAAAGCTTAGAGAAATCTGAATCTCCCTCATATAGGTCCTTAAAACTTTCAACTCCTATAATCTACAACTGTATCTCTTGAATGGTGAGTAGTCTCCTCCTAAGGGCATCTACAAATTTGTTTTGCACCCCCTTCTTATGTTTTATATTGAAGGTATATGACTGTAGGAACTCCATCCATTTGATGTGTCTCAAGCTAATCTTGTCTTGAGTATTAATGTAACTCAATTCTTGGGTGTCTATAAAGACAAAAAAATATTTAGGCAATAGATAATGCCTCCACTTCTTTAAGTCTTATACAAGAGAATATAGCTCCAAGTCATAGGAAGAGTACCTAGACTTAGCCTCCTTTATTATTTCACTGAAAAAGGCCACAAGCCTACCTTCTTGGCTTAGGACATCTCCTACTGGAGTGTTGCTTGCATCACACTCCATAATGAATGGTTTGTCAAAGCTAGGTAACAACAATATAGGTTGAGTAGCCACTTCCTTCTTCAACCTCTCAAACCCCTCATTGGCTACTTTGGTCCAGACAAATTTTGTTTTTAATCCTACTTTTATAGTCTCTAGGACTGGAGAACAAATCTCACTGAATCTGCTAATAAACTTCCTATAGAATTAGGCTAACCCATTGAATCTCCTAACTTTAGTCCCTGTCTTAGGAGTAGGAAAGTTCAATATGGCCTCTACTTTCTCTTTATTCATTTTCAAATCACCCTTGGGTTAGACTAGTTCTTCCTTCATGAACTCACTCTTCTCAAGGTTTATGGTGAGTTTCTCCTCATGCAACTTCTTCAACACTAAATCAAAGTGTTTTATATGATCCTCTTTTTTTTTACTGAATATGAGGATGTCATCTAAATAGAAAACTACAAAAACTCCTATATAGTCCTTCAAGACCTCATTCATCACCCTCATAAAGGTGCTTGGTGCATTGGTAAGCCCAAAGGGCATAACTAACCATTCATATAACCCCTATATAGTCTTAAATGTAGACTTCCACTCATCACCTTCCTTCATCCTAATTTGGTAATGCCCACTCTTCGAATCAATTTTAGAGAAGTACTTAGCACCCCCCTAGCAATCCATGAAGTATTCTATACTAGGAATTGGAAATCTATACCTAATAGCTATCCTATTTATTGCCCTAGAATTAGTACACATCCTCCACTTACCTACCTTCTTAGGAGCCAAAACCATTGGGACAACACAAGGGCTGATGCTCTTCCTAATTAGTCCTTGGTCCAACAATTCTTGCACTTGCCTAGATATCTCCTTGTTTTGTTCTGGTGTCATCTTGTATGTAGCTTAATTTGGCAAAGATGCTCCTGGTATGAAGTCAATTTGATGACTTATCGCCCTCTTTGGTGGTAGTGAACCTGGTGTACCCTCACATATTATGTCCTTGAACTAGTCCAATAGTTCTCTCACTTCTTTTGGCATAGCTTCTTGCTTTTGAGTCTCCTCCTCCTTTGGCTTTAACAAGATTGCATATCCAACTTCTTCATCTTTCATATCCCTTAAGAATTATTTTCCATTCATTAACATGATACTATATTATGCCTTCTCCGCTATGTCTTCTTCTATTAAAGACTGTGTTTTGAAACTTAGCCCATTTTTCTTGAAGGAGTACTTATTTTCCTTCCCATTATGGAAAGCTTCTCTGTCATACTACCATGATCTTCTAAGAAACAGATGAAAAACATCCATTGGAAACACATCACATAGTATCCTATCTTGATAATTTCCAATGGAAAATTCTACCCACACTTGTTCATTCACTAAGATGTTTTGGCCCTTATTCAACCATGTAACTTTATAAGGACACACATGTGGGATTTTGGTAAGCTTCAACTTCTCTACTGTCTCCTCAGATATAACATTATCTATTGACCCTAAATCAATGATCACCTTGCACACTTCTCCCAATATATTGCATTTTACTCTAAAAAGAGCCCTCCTCTACTTGTTCTCATCTTTGGTGGGTGTCTTGATTAGTATTCTTCTCAACATAAGGTGTTCTCCTGTCTCTGAATCTAAGCTCACCTCTGATTGTTTAGAGCAATCTTCCTCTTGGACATAAGCTATCTTCTGTTGGAATAGTCCCAAGGGATAGCTGAGAGGGGGGGGGGGGGGAATTAGTTATCTATTTTAATTNGAGCAATCTTCCTCTTGGACATAAGCTATCTTCTGTTGGAATAGTCCCAAGGGATAGCTGAGAGGGGGGGGGGGGTGAATTAGTTATCTATTTTAATTCTTTCCTCTAATTAATTACAAAATATCATAAGCACATGCATATTTAAGATTACACAAAATACCACAATTTTGGTTCCGGGGAAACCAAACTAAGTAAAAACCTCAGTGGGAATTAGCACCCACAAAGGACTATACTTGAGTATAATAATCCCTATTAGAAGATCTTTACAACCCTATTAGAAGTTGTTATTTACAATGCAATAAGTACAATGACCTGGTTAAGGGTCAAAACTTGTTAGGAGTGTTTTACAAATAACCCTGCTAGGGGTGATGACTCACTATCCAAAAGCTCATTGCTAATATTATGAAGGCTACAACCTTTAGTAATATAGATATACACTATATCTGATAATGAACTATTTGAGTAGACATGTTGTCTTGATTAGTTCCAATGAATTGTATATACTCTCTGCTTCTCCGCATAGATCTTTATCTAATGAATGAAAGGGCTTTACTGTCCCAAAACAATCAACATTCTATTTTTCCCTTTTTCTATCTCTTTTCTATCATTTTCACTTAGTAATATTAAAATGAACTACTATAAGTATCTTCTCCAAAAGACATGATCTTTATCAGCTTTAGGAATCCCTTCAATGCTTCTTTATTCAGCCAAACTAGGCACATAACATAATAAAAACTGTACAACTCAAACTAAATAGATGCATCACTTTAGATAGTCGGCTCCATCAAAATTACCCAACCGTCATGCTTCAGATGAAACATGATTAGCACCTTTGGTTAATTAACTTAGAATCATAACTAAACATGAATCTGAACACACATATCCCATAGACAAACTGAAGAATCAATAAAATTACTGTCAACTTTCTGAAAACAATCTTCTAAAACTATGTCTGGTAAATAGAGTAACAAAACTCAACTATTACTGAACATTTGAACTTGCATGTATGTGTACATGGTGTAGTAATTATGTTTGAAACATAAAAAAAAACCGCGCAAGGCTTCCACATATCCATACTAAAAAGTGAATACAATTCACTGCTGTATACTATATGTTGTCATCAAAGACAAACATACAGTCAACTATTTGCACAGAAAAAAATCTCCAACAATCTCCCACTTTGACATTGATGGCAACATATGATATGAAAAACACCATCAACCCAAAGTATCCTCCTTTTTTCAATCTTCTCAATATCCTTATCAAAGGTTCCTCTTCACTGCTGTAGCTCCTTTGAATATGTTTTTATTTTCATGACTATGCAAATTCTAATTAGACTCAGGAAAGGGAATTACTCCCAGCTTCTCCCTGAGATACTCAAAGGTATCTTTTGATAAAGTTTTTGTAAAAATATCTGCTAACTATTCTTTAGTGCTCGCATAATCTAGCTTTACTTCTTTGTCTGCAACTTTTTCTCTTAGAAAATGATATTTTATTTCAATGTGTTTTATCTTTGCATGCATCACAGGGTTCTTTAACATATTGATAGTGCTATTTTTATCACAGTGAATAAAAATAGGATAATCAATCTGAATTCCAAAGTATTTTATCATCTGTTTGATCCAAACAATTTTAGAACAATTCAATGCTGCTGCTACATATTCTGCCTCAGCTGTTGACTAAGAAATACAATTTTTCTTCTTTCTTTTCCAAGTGACCAATCTGTCTCTAAGGAATACTTCCCCTCTTGAGGTACTCTTTCTGTCATCAACACAACTTTCCCAATCAACATCTATATACACATGAAGTCTTACATTCTCTGAGTTAGGATACCATAAACCATAGTCTATAGTTCCCTTTAAGTATCTGAATATTATTTTTATTGCCATTAAGTGATTTTGTTTAGGTTCAACTGCAAATCTTTCAAAAATACCAACTGCATTAGAAATATCAGGTCTAGATTGAGTGAGATATATGAGTTTTCCAATCATAGACTTATATAGTGTCTTGTCAATTGCTGTGGAATCGTCAGCTTTAGAAAGCTTTCTTCATGTTGTCATGGGGTTGCTTACTGGCTTGCAATCTTCTATCCTGAAATTCTTTAATATCTCCTTCACATATTTAGACTGATTTATGAATATGCCTTTGTCTATTTGTTTTACATTTAATCCCAAAAAATATTTGATAGGTCCAATCATGCTCATTTCAAATTCACTCTGCATCTCTTTTACAAATTCTGCTCTAAACTTGTCATTACCTCCAAAAATAATGTCATCAACAAAGATAGCAACAAGTAGTAAACCTTCAGGTGTCTCTCTGATGAATAGGTTGCAATTTTCTACTCCCTTTTTGAATCCAATCTTTGTTAATTAGCCATCAAGTCTCTCATACCATGCTCTTGGGGCCTGTTTAAGTCCATAGAGGGTTTTCTTTAGTCTTTATACCATGTTTGGTTTGTCTGAAAGTTTGAATCCTTTAGGCTTCTCTATGTAGACTTCTTCCTTCAAGTCACCTTTCAGGAAAGCTGACTTGACATCCATCTGATATAATTTGAATTTCTTGAATGTTTCATAGGCTAAAAATAAATTTATAGCTTCTAGTCTGCTCACAGGGGCAAATGTATTAGAATAGTCAATTCCTTCTCTTTGCACACATCCTTTACATACCAATCTTGCTTTATTTCTTATCACTGTTCCATCTTCAATAATTTTGTTTCTTAATATCCACTTAGTTCCAATCACGTTCTTGTCACAAGGTCTAGGGACCAATTCCCATGTGTCATTCTTCATTATTTGATCTAATTCTTCTTGCATTGCACTTTGCTAATCTGAATCATTACACACATCTTCAATACTTAGGGGTTCAATCTATGAAAGTAAGCATACCTTTTCATCAATGGTTGAACCTTTTTCTCTGGATCTTGTCAAGACTTCACTACTTTGATCTCCAATGATATATTCTTTAGAGTGGTATTTAGATGTGTATTTTGAGATTTTAGGTGTGACACTCTTATATGTAATCTATGATTCTTATTGTCTTGGTTCAGGGTTATTGCATGATGCATCAATACTATCAAACATTTCTCCAATAATTGTATCCTTATTGATAGGTCTAGGTTCATCTTCAATCATAGGTGCATATTCATAATATTTCTCTTGAATCATGAAATTCTCATCAATCTTCACATGTACACTCTCAATGATTTTCTTCAACCTTAAATTGAAACATCTGTAATCTTTTCTCTTAGTAGAGTAACCAAGAAAAATACCTTCATCTCTTCTAGCATCAAATTTTCCAACACCATCATCTCTCTTGATGAAGCACTTGCTTCCAAAGATTCTGAAGTATTTTACTATAGGTACATTACCAAACTAAAGTTCATAAGGTGTTTTGTCTGTGCCTGGTCTTAGTTGAATTCTATTCGTAGTATAGATTGATGTATTGACTGCATCTCTCCAATAGGTGTGCGCAAATTTCCCTTCAATCGTGATAGTGTGCGCTATATCAAGTATTATCCTGTTCCTCTCTGCAATTGTATTTTGTTGAAGGGTTCTGATCTCATGTTCTTTTTAGTACTCAAGAAACTTATCAGAGGTGAATTCTCCTCCTCTAGTAGATCTCAGAAATTTTATCTTTAATCCAAATTCATTTTCAAATTTAGCTTTGAATATTTTGAACTTCTCAAAAGCTTCAGATTTGTCTTTCAATAATGCAACCGACATCATCCTAGAGAAATCATCAACAAAAAACTAAAATACCTTTCACCATAGTATGATCTTGTTTGAGTAGGTCCACATAGGTCTGTATGTATTAGATATAGTTTGTTCTCTGTAGAGTTCTGTTTGCTTTTGAATGAGGTCTCACATACTTTCCCATCACACATTCTCTACACATCATATCAACTGATCTTGCAATACTAGGAAGGTCTCTTACTTCCTTTACATTACTTATCTTTACTATGTTGTCAAAATTGATATGACAAAGTCTTTTGTGCCAAAGCCAACTAACATCCACTTTTGCAACAAAACAACTTACTTCGAAGTTAAGATGAAAAACATTACCTTTGGTCTTTGAGCCTGATGCAATCATGTCTCCTTCTTTGTTGTTAATAATGCATTTTTTGTTTTTGAATTCCAATTGATATTCTTTATCTAAAATTTTTGTCCAACACTTAGTAAGTTATGATGCAAACCATCAACATAACGAACATCATCTATCTTGTTATTTCCATCTAAGGTGATAGATCCTCTGCCTATGATGGGTTTGGGAGTGTTATCTCCAAATTTGACCATGCCACCTTTGTACTTGTCTAGATGTAAAAATATATCTTTGTCACCTATCATGTGATGTGAACACCCGCTGTCTATGATCCAGTCTGTTCTGATGTCAGCTTATGAAACTAAAACCAATTCTTGTGCTTTCTTTTCATCTTCAATTTCTATTGTTTCAATCATTTTTTCATTATCTTTAATTGCAATGAATCAAATCTCATCTTCTCTTGAATCATCATTAGTTACACCATCTTCAGCATGATAGCATTCCTTAGTGTATTTGAGTTTGTAATTTGATTAGTACTTCTTGACTCTTGTAGGACACTTGGATGCAAAGTGGCCAACTTTGTTGCATGAGAAAAATTTAAATGGTATTTGTCCTTCATATTTTACTTTACCTTTCCTTTCCTTCTTAGCAATCATTTCTTCTAGTTCTATACAAATTCTTCTTTCTCATTATTACTAGAGATGCTCAAGGATATCTTGCCATCTACTGAGGCTTTGAAAGCTATTTCCATTTTAGGTTCTATCTTCAATCTTGATATCTGAAATGCTGATATTTTGCTAATCAAGGTTTCTCTTTTGAATTCCTTTGAGAATTTCATGGTTTCACCCAAGGTGTTTATCTTTCTTTCATAATCTACTATCAATGTGGTCATTAATTTTTTCATTATATCATCCTCTAAAATTTCTCCACCATTGTTCCTGATTCTTGAGATTGCTTCATTAATTCTCTGATTGTAAGCTCTGATGTTTTCTTCAGGTAGCATCTCTAAATTGTTGTATCTTTTCTTCTGTCTTTTTGCATGCATTCTTGTCTTGGATGTCTACTTTAAACATGTCTTCTAGGTATTTCCAAATTGACTATGCTTTGTCTTCCTTCTTGATATTAGAAAAATCACTATAAGATAGGGCACTGAATAGGGCTTCTTTGGCAATTGCATTTTGGGTGAATACTTCCTTTTGTTTATTAGTAGAATCTTCTTTTGCAAGGTCCTTCAAGGTGGGAACATCAATTGCATGAGTAGCAATCTCATAGATCTCAAAACCAACACACTGAAGATGTGTTATCATTTTGTTCTTCCAGTCAAGATAATTCTCTCCATCAAACTAAGGACTCTCTTTCCTGAAGTACGAAATTTGATCTACCTTAAGCTATTAGGCTTTCTCTCCAAGGCACTTAGCTCTGATACCAATTGTTGGAATAGTCCCAAGGGATAACTGAGAGGGGGGGTGTGAGGCCTCACCCCGACCCATCATAGCTTTACTGCTCGATAACACTTTGATACTTTAAGTTTTGATGCATTGATACACTTTTTGATTATCCTAACAGAGACTCGAGATATTATATTATGATGATGATTATATTGTGTGGATTACATTTTGATATGGATTAGATCTAGAACAGGAGGTTGATTTCGATTATATATGTTTAGATAATTGAATTGATGAGAAGATCAAATCATGATTGGATTTGATTATTTCATGGATGTTATGTCATGATGATTATAGAATTATTATGTTTTAAATATTTCTGTATGAAAATTGCAATCAGAAATTTAATTATGCTTATTGATTAATGTTGCTAATTATAAATTGAAAATGTATATTGCATGTGATTTTATTATCTTGGACTACTGATGCTCAAGTTTAGTGTGCAAGAAAGAGAACCATGGAATTATTCAGAGAATCAGGGCTAAACACATGTGAATTGAGTAAGCCAAGGTTTAATCCAATAAGGGGTTGATACCTCATTGTAATGTGATCTTTGTTCTAAACATAATCTGAATGTGTGTTAATAGTTCAAAATTCATGTTGCTTTTTGGACATGTCATTGTGAATGTGATGTGTATTTTTTTAGTGTCACTTAACACTTGTATTGTCCATGTGAATGGTGAAATATAAAATTTGGGGCTCGGGCAAGAATCACAAAACCTTATAGGATGTTATATTAATCCCACTTGCATATAGATGTCTTGTAGGGATCACATCAAGTTGGAACTTAGATTTGAACTTTAGGGGTACCTTGGAGGGGTCAAAAGTGACCATAGAGTGTATTTTGGAAGAAATTAGTTAACCCTAAGGGGGTACCTTGGGTTAGGGATAGTTTTTACCTATGGAAGAAACCTAGGTCACCATTATGACTCTCCAAAATGCCTGCTTTTCAAAAGTGTCAAAAATGGAGATGGCCACATGCTTCTAACTTGTCCCACACTCCTTATTAAACTCACAATAAAGACGGGAGACAAGAGGTAAGACAAAAGGATAGATGTCATGTCTCATTATTTCTAGGTCTTGAGTATAGTTTTGGGGGTATTTTTAGAGGGTTTGGGGAGACTTAGTGGGTGTTCATCCACTCTCTAATTTTAGAGACAATTAGGGTTTGGATTGAGGAAGGATAAGTATTTGGGCTCTTCTCAAGTGTCATTTTTCCATAACACATTTGGAAGGTTGGTCTCCATTTCCATGAAGTGCTTGTTTTGTTGCAAGTAGATTTGGATGTTATTATTTTATGAATATAAAATCTTGTATGGTGTTCATGTATGTAATCTTGTATAGTGTTGTTATATGTAGATTTTGTTGTCATGTGTTGGGTTGGGAATGCATTTAGATTTTGTATCAATTCTTGTTCTTTTAGATTGGGAGTGTTTTTCATGGGAGTTAAGGCATTACTCACCCTTTGGGAAGGGAAGAAGAGGCCTTGGGTGAAAGCATTAGTTGGGCTCTCCTTTGTAGTGAGAGTCTCTTCTCTTGGAGAAGAGAGATAATTTCATGGATTATGGGCTCCATGAAGTCATGTTGTAAATATTGTTTGGTATAGAAATGACCAAATGTGTATATGAAAGGAATGTCAATGAAGCCCTAGAAAGGCATGGAAAAAAAAAATCTTGATTAAGAAATTTGAAAATGCAATGGAATTCCCCTCCTTGAAAAAGCCCACCTTCACCCTACTTCAATGGGTTTGGAAAACTCATTTGTGAAGCCTTGGTTGGGAGTTTATTGTTGTTTTGTGCATATAAGATGTTTGTGAGAATTTGTATGTGTTATCTTGTTAAGCCTTGGTTCTCCAAGCTCGGGGGTGGTCTTCTTGAGACCTTGGTTGGGAGGTGAGCTTCCCATGGTTCTCCTCATGAAATTTGCAGGTCTTGAATTCAAGATGATGGTGAAAGAGGCTTGAAAGAAATCTCTATTTGGGTGTAGTTGTGTGTAAGAAACTTTAATGTTGCATGGTTACCCCTTTTTATTGAAATTCATTTTTTGTTGATTGTTGTAATGTTCATTTTGGAAGCTTTTTTAAGCTAGATGTGAAGAGCTCTCATTCTTTATGTAATGATTCATTGAAGGAAGAAATTTTGCATACCATCCATTTATTGTATAGATTTACCATCTTTAAGATGTGTAATTGTAGATTGTAAGATTACGATAAGGTAAATAATGGATTCTTTGGTTCATGCATATTGCATTCTATGTCTTAGAAGAAAAAAAAAGAAGTTAACCGTTCATGTTAGAGGGATATCCAATATTGAAAGAGAAAGACAATATAATAGTTTCATATCATAAACACCTTGAGGATTTGTGAATCTTAAAATCTCCATTCCAATCTCAATTCTTGAGAAGAAGAAAAATATTGAAACAATGACAAATCAAACTAGTTAGTAGGACAATGTAAAAATTAACTAATACTATTAGTCCTCTTAGTGTATTGCTCAAATAAATCAAACCAAATGCATATAATGACCTATTACAAAAATTAAACCAAGAAAATCAAAATGGAAGGGCTTAGAAAAAATTAGGCCCATGACACTTTCCAGATTTAGAGTAAAAATGCTCTCTGAAATTTGTATGGGGAAGGAAATATTGTCAT
The DNA here is from genome assembly GCA_018584345.1 of Thuja plicata. Lineage (NCBI taxonomy): Eukaryota > Viridiplantae > Streptophyta > Pinopsida > Cupressales > Cupressaceae > Thuja > Thuja plicata. The sequence goes on along the minus strand of MU225127.1, from coordinate 10,252,483 downwards.
TACCACAGAGAATATTCCTTTCCCAATGTGCTCTCTCTCTAATTAATTTAGTCTCCTAATCCCTATAGAATAACCTTGAAATTAAATCCTAAATTCTAATTAATCTCACCTTGCACTTTTACCCATTTTTGTGGGCCCCACCTTTACCATACTCCTCACCTCTTTACCTCCTTGCTTGGGCATAGGACTGTGTAAAGTCTGTATAGTAAATCAAATTGTTTAGGGGCTTCACTACTTGGTTCATTCACCACCTCCCTTGCTGTCAACATCCTTTAAGTCTAACATACCTTTTGCCCCAAGTCAACCCTCTCTCCCCTTCCATGTGAGATTCTCCTTGGGAAGAATGGAGATATGTTGGTGGGCCCTAGCAACACATCATCATCCCTACTTAAAAACCCGTGCCACCTTTTGCTGTCTTGTCTTTCCATGCAAATTTGCTTGTATAGGAATGTAGTAAGTTAGGTGGTGGGCCCCAAAATAAGTCATTTAGACCTGCACTCCTCCCAATAGGAATTCGACCCCCCTATGCATATTGGACTTTGTGGTGGCAGAATTAAAAGATTAATAAGTTATTAGATTAATAAGTTAATGGATTAATAGGTAGTTAGATTAGACTTATATGTAGTCAGTAGATAGTTTAAGTTAGTTAATAAGGTCTATTTATTTATTGTTTTAATTCTTAATTGTGTAGTATTTTATACATATATAAATTGATTCAATGATGTAGCTTTAGTTAGTAGATTAATAACTTTTGTGTTATGAAAGATCAATGGATTTATTAACATGATCAAATTTAATTTCTATTGGATAAACTTATAAAAATAATTATTAATCATTCTAATGGATCTTTAACATTAGTTGTTTAGGTTATTTTAAAATTATGAAATTTGTGAATTAATTTAATAGGAATTTTGCCCTAAAATTTTGATTAGCCTATTAGAGAAGTGGATTTACTCAATTTATTCAAATGTATAGTTAATGTTAATTTAAATTTTATCATGATAAAAATGAATATGTTACTCTTGTGTTCAAGGGGTTAGGGGTTATGTTAAATTTCAATTAGAAGTTAATTTAAATTTTCTATTAGAAGATAATTTAATTGTCTTATTAAAGGTTAATTTAAAGTTGTTTTGTTAGGGGATTGATGTATTAGGATTGCATGTGTTTTTCATAAAAGGGGAATAATTTAATTAGAAATGATATTGGTAGGTTAGGAAATCAGATTTGATTTTGGCTATTAGATTTTAATTAATAGTTGTTTTGTATAGTGAAATTGTTATTAAATTTTAATCATGTCAAATGATAAATGTTTCATGTATGTTTGTTTAAAAAGGGAGTATAATATTAATTAGACTAGGTTTTGAGCTAGTAGTTAATGTTAAAAGAAAAATGGAACTAGATTTGAATGGATTAAGTTGTAATCTAGGTTAAGAGTTAAGTAAGCATTAGGTCAACCTAATTCAACATATGTTCATAACAACTAACTATCATCACGATACTAAACGTAGTTAAACATGGAATCAGAGTTAGACCAACCTAAGTTAAGCGTTGATATAACCCGTGGAACAAGTTGATTCTCCAATTCTACACCTATTGGTGGCATGACCCTAATTCAATCTGTGTATATACCTTGTAAATCAAAGGTTAACTCTACCATGCTATCACCTTGCTATCTTAAGCATTGTTAGTTGTACGTACTTATGTGTTTTAAGAAAAATTTTGTGTGTGTGTTTTGCCCTAGTTTTGGGCATGACATTTTGGTATCAAAGCCATGTTTTAACACTAGAAACCTAACCCATTACATTTCAACTCCTTCAAAAACTTAAATCATTGTGTAGGATTCCTGTGGTCACTAGAGATAACCGATGAGGCAGAGGTCGTAGAGCTCCCCATGTGGGGGCAGGATAGGAGGATCCACCACCTCCACCACCTTAGAACCCTAACTAGGATATTATGGATGTTATCCAAATTTTGATTAGGGTGATTCAACAAAGACTATCACACATATTTCAATAGCAGATTCCCAAAGGGGAAGCACATATTTCAGAGAATGATAGAGCAGGTAGCAGAGAGAGGAGTAGGAGTCCCCCACCCAGGTCTATTGAGGGTCATGATGATTAGGAGGGTGAGTCAGTTCATTAGGTTGTACTACCATGCAAGCCTAAGATACATGCTAGAGAGAGACCCCCTAGAGATGTTGGAGATGAGATCCAAGAGTTATTATGATTCCAGCCACCATTATTTTTGGGATCCACTGATGGGTTAGTAGCAGAGGCTTGGTTACAGAGTTTATAGAGATGTTTTGGATTGCGCCCTTATGGTAGTAATATAAAGGCATGACTTGCAGTCCATCTCCTATAGGAGAAGGCTTCCACTTGGTGAGAGAAGGAGGTGTCCATAGGTGGAGTGAGTATTGACACACTCACTTGGGAGACATTTGTGGCCCATTTCTATGAGAGATATCTCTTTGAGCATTTCAGATAGAGATAGATAGAGGAGTTCCATGATCTCCAGTAGAGAGGACTCATAGTGAACCAATATGAGAGTTGGTTTCTTGAGCTCCTTCCATATGTTGATTACATGAAGGATGAGAAACTATGTATTCACCATTTCATCAAGGGACTTAATATGTCTCTTCAGAGCACAATACGCCTAGCATTCCCTACCGTGTTCAGAGGGGTAGTTGAGATGACACTTGTAGCCAAGGATATTCGTACTAGACAGGAGTCTCAGGATTGGTCCTAGCACTAAAAAACCTCTTACCAGTAGTTAGGGTAGCAAAGACCCCCTTGGAAAGGGAAATAGAATCACTCAGTAGGATCCTTTAAGGGTCAACAGTCTCAGCATTAGAGATCCCAGAAGGATTCTAGACAGAGGCATTCACAGGGTTATCAAGGATCTAAGCCCAAACAGTGGAAATCTTAGGGCCCTAGACAGGATCATAGGACATAGACCCCTCAGACACAGTTAGCTAGGAATCAAAAGTCCTCTAGGGGTGGATACAGTGGTTCTAGTAGGACTAGTGGGTCACAATAGCCTAGGATGTAGGGAGTGCAGATTCAAACCTAAGGGTCATGTTACACTTGTGGTGGTATGGGTCATTTAGTGAGAGAGTGCCCACAGTGACAGTCAGCCAGTGGTTAGAGAGGGGCTACCTTAGAGCCTACAGTTGGAGATATGGGTAGATCCCATATAGTTTTTGCAGTGGTTGATAACTGCCAGGCTGAGCACTAGGCCATGGTCATAGAGGCCGCAGGTATGATTTAGGGTATCAGTATTTCTATCTTGTTTAATTTAGGAGCCACAGAATCCTTTATATCTCCCTATGTAGTGGAGCGTTATGGGTTGGTGGCAGTTAGACAAGATGTTTGTTGGGAGGTTGAGTTAGCTTTAGGAGCTAGAGTGTCTATTAGTTCCTTAGTTTGCAATTGTCAGATTCAGATTGGAGACTTAATCATGATGACTGATCTCCACATTACCCCTCTAGGTTCTTATGATGTAGTCCTTGGCATTGATTGGCTATGTTCCCACAAAGCCAAGGTGGATTATTGTCATAAGAGGGTTGAGTGTATTGATGATCATGACACTTATATGGTAATATTTGGGGTACAAAGACCTGTATACCTTCGCATAATTTCTGCTATGCAGCTTAGGCGGTGTGTGCAGAAGGGATTTCAATTATTTTCCATCACCATTAGTGATAGAGAGGAGGATTCAAAAGGGGAACCTTCACTTGAGGATTATCCTATTCTTTAGGAGTTTGTAGACATATTTCCTACCTAGATACCTGGTATGCCTCCACCTAGGGCAGTTGATTTTCACATAGATCTTATACTAGGAGCCGAGCCAGTATCTAGAGCATGTTACAAGATGACCACACATGAGCTCAATGAGCTCAAGATTCAGTTAGAAGAGCTCTTGGAGAAAGGGTATGTCCAACCTAGTGTATCACCTTGGGGTGCACCTATGATTTTTGTGAAGAAGGATGGGTCACTTAGATTATGCATTGATTATCGACAGTTGATTAAAGTAAAAATTAAGAACTAATACCCACTTCCTAGGATTGATGATTTGTTTGATCATTTATAGGGTGCCCAAGTGTTCTCAAAGATAGATCTCAAGTCGGGGTACCATCAGTTATAGATTGTGGAAAGTTATATCCACAAGACTACTTTTCGTATGAGGTATGGTCACTATGAGTTCACAGTAGTGCCATTTGGCCTCACGAATGCTCTAGATGTGTTCATGAGCCTCATGAATAGAGTATTTTGTACATTTTTAGATAAATTTGTGGTAGTGTTCCTTGATGATATTCTAATATATTCTTGCAATACGAAGGAGCATGAGGAGCATCTGAGACAGGTTCTAGAGCATTTGAGAGAGAATCAGTTATATGGTAGCTTTTCAAAGTGTGCCTTCTTTAGACTCAAGGTGCATTATCTTGGTCACATTATATCCGATTATGGGATCTCTATAGACCCATCAAATATTAGAGCTATTATGGATTGGCCAGCACCCACCAATGTCACTGAGGTTAGAAGTTTTATGGGCTTAGTAGGATATTACAGACACTTCGTGGTAGGATTTTCTAGAGTAGCTCATCCCATCACCTCCCTTCAAAGAAAGGGGAAGAAGTATGAGTGGATATAGAAGTGTGAGAGAGATTTCTAGGAGCTCAAGAGAGCCCTCACTAGTGCACTAATTTTAGCAGTGCCAGATCCTTCAACAGATTTTGTTGTATGTACTGATGCTTCATTGGATGGTTTAGGAGCGGTACTTATGTAGGAGGGTTGTCCTATAGATTGAGTCTAGGAAACTAAAGAATCATGAGCTTAATTATCCTACTCATGACCTAGAATTCACAGTGGTGGTTCATGCCTTAGTGAGATGGCCACACTTCCTTCTAGGTTACCGGTTTGAGCTTCATTCAGATCACCAGAGCCTACAATATATCTTTACACAACCCAATCTTAATACTAGGTAGAGGATATGGATGGAATTTTTGTGTGAGTATGATTTTGATGTTCATTAAATCAAGGGGAAATAGAATGTAGTTGTAGATGCCTTGATTAGGAGGCAACATGAGCTCTCATCTATGACTTCTAGTACAAATTTGAGGGACCGCATTTTGCATCATTTTCTAGAGGATGGATTATATGTGGAGGTTTGTCAGTTTATTCATTCTTAGAGACCCCTTGAGGGGAGACTTATAGAGTATTCTTTGGAGTTTGATGGACTTCTATGTCATAGGGGACGCATCTATGTACCTTCTACGGGTGACTTGTGAGAGTTTATTATGCTTGAGGCTCATAGAGAACCTTATGTAGCTCACCCAGGAGTTAAGAAGTTGCATGCCGATCTGAGATAGTTGTATCATTGGCCGGGCATGAGATTGCAGATTTCCAGCATAGTTGCTAGATGTCTAGAGTGCCAGAGAGTGAAGGAAGAGCACAGTCATCTAAGTGGGCTCCTACAGCCACATGAGATTTCTGAGTGGAAGTGGGATACTATATCTATGGACTTCATTGTTGGTCTCCCTATGTCTTCTCACCACCATGATGCTATCTTGGTGACAGTCAACACGTTGACCAAGGTTTCCCACTTCTCACCCATGCATACTACATTCATAGCACAAGACGTAGCTCAGGTCTTTTTGTAGGATATTGTCAAACTTCATGGCATTCCCCATAAGAGCATCTCTGATAGAGACTCCTTATTCACATCAGCTTTTTGGAGATAGTTACAGGCAGCGTTGGGCACTAGGCTCAATTTTAGTATAGCATATCACTCTCAGATAGATGGCCAGACTGAGAGGGTTAACTAGGTATTGGAGGACATGCTGTGCATGTATGTGATGGACCATACGGTCAAGTGGGAGGAATACCTACATCTGGTTGAGTTTTCCTATAATAATGGGAATCATTCTTCTATAGGTATGCCACCATATCAGGCCTTGTATGGTAGACCATGCAAGACATCACTGAGTTGGGACAGGATCAAGGATAGAGTATCTATTGGACCTCAGTTGGTCAAGGATATGGAGCAGCAAGTAGTCTTGATTAGATAGTTCCTTAGGGAGGCTTAGGATCAATAGAAGAATTACGCTAATGCAAAGAGGGTTGATCATGAGTATATGGTTGGAGATAGGGTTTTCTTGAGAGTGCACCCGCATAAGAGTCCAATCTATTTTGGAAAGGGCTCTAACTTAGCACCTCGCTTTTTTGAACCTTTCAAGATATTGGAGAGGATAGGACTAGTTGCCTACTATCTAGCCTTGCCACCTAGCTTGTCATGCATCCACAATGTGTTTCATGTATCTGTGCTATGGAAATATATTTATGATGAGTCTCACGTTATAGATGGGGATGCCTTGTAGGTGGAGTTGGATGGACAGTTAGCATTGGAGCCCATTTATATTATAGCCCGATGGACCCTTGCATTCTGAGGCCAAGAGCTGGACCAGGTTAGGGTCTAGTGGGATTGTTATGATGAGGTCACAGCTTCATGGGAGTATGCAGCGCAGATGAGATCTCAGTAACCATATATTTTTGATGAAATCGAAGAGGAATTTCATGCCTAATAGGGGAGGATGTGAGGCCTCACGCCAACCCATCATAGCTTTACTGCTCAATCACACTTTGATACTTTATGTTTTGATGCATTGATACACTTTTTGATTATCCTGACAGAGACTCGAGATATTATGTTATGATGATTATTATATTGTGTGGATTATATTTTGATATGGATTAGACCTAGAAAAGGTGGTTGATTTCGATTATATATGTTTAGATAAGTGAATTGATGAGAAGATCAAATCATGATTGGATTTGATTATTTTATGGATGTTATGTTATGATTATTATGGAATTATTATGTTTTAAACATTTCTGTATGAAAATTGCAATTAGGAATTTAATTCTGCTTATTGATTAATGTTGCTAATTATGAATTGAAAATGTATATTTCATGTGATTTTATTATCTTGGACTACTGATGCTTGAGTTTAGTGTGTAGAAAAGAGAACCATGGAATTATTCAGAGAATCAGGGCTAAACACATGTGAATTGAGTAAGCCAAGGTTTAATCTAATAAGGGGTTGAAACCTCATTGTAATGTGATCTTTGTTCTAAACTTAATCTAAATGTGTGTTAATAGTTTAAAATTCATGTTGTTGTTTGGACATTTCATTGTGAATGTGATGTGTATTTTTTTAGTGTCACTTGACACTTGTGTTGTCCATGTGGATGGTGAAATGTAAAATTTGGGGCTTGGGAAAGAATCACCAAACCTTATAGGATGTTATATTAATCCCACTTGTAGATAGATGTCTTGTAGGGATCACATCAAGTTGGAACTCGGATTTGAACTTTAGGGGTACCTTGGAGGGGTCAAAAGTGACCCTAGAGTGTATTTTGGCCAAAATTAGTTAACCCTAAGGGGGTACCTTGGGTTAGGGATAGTTTTTACCTATGGGAGAAACCTAGGTCACCATTATGACTCTCCAAAATGCCTACTTTTCAAAAGTGACAAAAATGGAGATGGCCACATGCATCTAACTTGTCCCACACTCCTTACTAAACTCACAATTAAGAGGGGAGACAAGAGGTAAGACAAAAGGCTAGATATTGTGTGTGTGATTTTGGTACTTGTTAAGAGACACAACACTTCAATAAATCATTGCATTAGTAAAAACAAAGGGGTTAGCCAACATAACAATCACTAAAATCGATCTATTGCTTCCTATCTAGGAGTATGAAAAATGACATAATAGCCCTCAGATTATGCATATTCCAGTGACAAATACAACCTAAGAATGGAAGATTCAAATAAAAATTAATCTAAATGATTCAAAAACATTCATGCTAGCTCTAGCAATGAAGTTTGCAACAATATAGCTAAGTTTTAAGCTAGAAAGCACTATGAAAGTCGTAAACATGAGAAATATGAGATTTCTTCTCCAATTCTCCAAATATGGGTAGCATAAGGATGCTTTCAACTTATCAAAATTAGGAGCATTATAACAATACATTAAAATACTTCAAATTTTAGGGCCATTTGAGCTTAAAATCCATCCTATTTATAGGAGAAATGGAGGAAGGGGAGAAGACTCTAGAAGGGCTACCATAATGAGGGTTTAAGACTCATTAATGAGGTATGGGTGGAAGGAATATGTAATTAGATCCATTAATGCTTCATTTATGAAAGCATTAATGAGGTATGGGTGAGGGTTTAAGAAGCATGGGTGAGGGTTTAGAGTCAAGCCTAACAATGTGGACTTGAGGAAAGGAATATTGAGATTCCTTGACTTTCTCAAGTGGGTGGAGTTGTTAATTATTCCCTAATGGAATGTGACAATATTAAGGGTAGCATAGGATTAGGATTAGGGGTTAAGGGATGTGATCAAGAAGATAGGAGAGAGAATGAGTGGAGGGGGATTAGCTAATTAGGGTTAATTAGCTAATTAAGAAGAATTAGCATGTGAGAAGGGGTTGGGATGAGTTTGAACTCATGGTTGGATAGTTGAGATTGGTTAGGTTTGAAGGAATATTAATAAAATGAATTGTTGTAATAAAATATTCACTTAATAATAGGGATTTAATTAATCATCCAAGCCTTTGATTGCTTTGTAATAATTAATTAGGACTATAGCCAAATTGAATAAATTAGGCTAGGGGATTGATTTTGCAAGTGATGAGGTATAAATAGGATTTTATTTAATTCCCTTTAAATTAATTAAATTAGCCAGGTATGACTAGAATTGATTGAATTGAATTGATTTGATTGGCTAAAGTGATTAATGTAAATTAGTGATTAGATCACTTAGGAGCTTAAATCTGATTTGAAAGAATTATGCCAAGCAGTAACAGGTTCATTTGGACATAATTGGAGGTATGATCACACTTAGGGAAAATAGGGTCTATAGTCAAAGCAGACCAAATTTAGGTGGTTACATTTGCCCCTCTTTGAATTTATGTGCAAGAAGTGCATTGATTCAAGGAATTTTTTTTTTAATTTTGACTTTAGAAAGATTGAGAATTTCGTTCTTGGTTGTCGAACAAAATGATGATGAGATTAGTCTCGCACTTGATTGAACTAAACTGATAGAATTGAGTTTGAAATTGGTTGTCATACAAAGATCAATAAAAGATTTTAAAGATATCAATTTTGAACTTGGTTGTCGTCTAAAGATTGATAATACTGATTCTGAACTTGGTTGTCTTCCAAAAGTCAGTAAGAAGCTGCCAGGAGCTTTAATAAAAATCTTTTAAAATAAGGAAACACAAGATATCCAGCTTATGCGAACCAAAGATTTCTATCCAACAGTTCTGACTTAGTCAAGGAAACTGTCATGCCCCTAGTTTGTTTGATAATAAAGTCATTTTTGATGCTATTTCGAGCAAAAAATTAATTGATGATAGTGTGATCATGCCCCCTCGGGAACAAAATCAAAGGAAATAGAAGTAAAATCCCTCTATTGAAATGATGTATCACTTGCATGGAATGGGTAGAATAAGAAAGAATGGATTAGAAGAAGTGAAGAAAGTGGGGGTGTTTTTAAGAGTAAACACACGAGTAGCAAGTTAATCGCATTGAAAATATGAGTTCAATTTTGTTCCCGATAGATCAGAGATTTTGGGAAGCATGGGTATTAGTAATAAACTTGGATTTTAGATGAATTAAAAATTGAAAGTAGTTTGAGCTCAAATCCTTATGTTTTTCTTTCAAAAATGCATCATGCAATCTCTAAATGCAGCTATATGCAGACTTGTAGGACTTTGTCACTGGTTTGTAGATATTGTAGCATTTTATCATCATTGGGCACTTTTGGAACAGATACTATCGGATAGTACAACAATCACTAATACCCATTGATATTATGAAAGTATGAATACTATGTTTTATTGAAATGTCAAAAATAGACTTAGGCATCAAGGCATAGAAGCTAGGATAACACAATAGTCACCTTCCTTTTAATATACCAGATTCTGAGTAAGGCAAGATATTGGACCCGCAATGACCTTGAAAATTCATATCCTTGGGTACATTATGATTCGTATACCTTAGTAAGGATCTAGATCAAAAAATAGACAAGGAAATTGTTTCAACCTCACTGTAGTTTACACATAACAAAGATCAAGATATATGTGGCTATCCACCCCTAGTGGTAGCTCTTACCATAAACATCAAAGTTAGGTGAAATTTATAGGATCAGTCAGAATAATCACCATATGTAGAAAACCAAGAAAACATTATGCCCTTATCCTTGTGACTCTTTGTCTTTGCGTAGACGTCATTGAGTAACTAAGAAGACATAATAAATCAACAATTGTGAATCAATCAAATAAAATTTATAACTACTTAGATGCCCCTAGATGAAAACATCATCAGGACATAAAAGAATCATAATCAAACCAATATCAAACTATGTGTTTAAGTAGTACTTGTTCATTCATATGTCAAACACAGTAGAGATTCATCAATTAGAAAATCAGAATACCAGCAATATGGTGTGCCATGTCTATGTATTGATAGGATAATCCGTTCATGTTTGTGATCCAACATAACCTTGTAGGAACTCCGTTAATGTAAATGTCATGTCTGGATATGTGATTTTTGAAAAGACACCCTTGTTTTGGAAAGTGACATTATTTTTCATGTATCAAAAAAACATTGTGTCCGTGAGGCAAACCAACCTAGAGCAACCTAGCAACCACAACCTACTATGCGCACAAAGATGCTCCCAGTGTAGAATGACTTATTCTTAAGATGTAAAGATAGACAAATCCCAAGCAAGGATAAGATAGTCATTTAGGAAGATGAAGTCAGCATATGAGCACATGCAAAATTATGAAGGCTTAGTATAAGTAGTGAATTGATAGATGGAGCACAAAGTACAAGTGATACCAGTTTGCCAGTGTTTTTAGAAGATTTAAAAATATTTACCAATTCTCAAGCATGATCATTTTTGTGTGCCCCCAATGTCTAGAAAGATGTAGGGTGCTATGGATGTATGCCACCCTCAAGGATAGTCTCCTCAAGATTACCCAAGCTAGGGAAAAATAATATAGCAATGTAGGCTCATGAAGCAGTGCTAGATATTAGATAGGATAGTGACCTTATGTCATGAAAAGTATGTAGGATAGCATGCAGTCCAAAAGAGTGGACATGTCAAGAGAGTTCTAAGAACTTGTTTTTCATTTTATTTTGTTCTTCCTTTTGATCAAGACCAAGGGGTCAACTGATAGGACTAGTTCCAGGATAGTGAGTATGAACTTGGGATAAGCAAGATCATGATTGTGAGAAATGTACAAGATCAAGTGAGTAAGATATACAATTTGTTCATGAATAGGCCCAACCTTGTCAAGATCACCAGATGGAAAATGGATGAAAGATGTGATGGAAGGAACTTGCCCCCAAGTGAAGAGTGCAAGGAGGAATTATGCGTAACACTTGTTTGCTAATTTTTCATCATGGTACTTATCCAAGGTGCCACAAGAAGTGGTTTTCACCATAGAATAAATCTTTTTATCTTTTACTTTTGCTACCAAGGCGTCTGTTTACCAGGTTTTCACCGAGGCACTTTTTTCTTTTTTTCTTTTTCTTTTCTTCTTTTTTTTTAAATTTTTTTTCTAATTTTAAGGAGGAACTTATGTATCTTTCTCTTGGGAGAGTGCTCTTTTGAAATATATGCTATGATAGGCCAAGAACACTAAAATTATGCTTAAAGATGTTGATAGGGTGATGAAATGGAGAACAAGGAAGATGGAAGCCAAGATTTTATGCAATGGACTGGATGAGAGGAAGAGAAGGAATGTAAGGACCCAATATGGAAGGATAGTAGGTGACAAGATCAACATCAACACACTCTTTGAAGGGTAGTATACGGATTGAGTTTTTGATGTATGAATGGATAGGGATCTTGGTACATAAGGACCCAAGATGGAGGAAGTATTCAAGGTAATGGATTTTGGGACATGAGGACCCAAAATAGGGTTAGAAGATGGAAAATGTGTGAAAGAAGATGAAGTGAAAGCCTTTGGAAGCTTGGATGCCAATTCTGATTTTTCCTTTTTGTTCTTGCCTTTTAAGAGAGACTTGGGAATCCACATAACTTTTGATTTTACTTTGCTTTTAGATGATTTAGAACGTAATTCCTTGATGATGGATTTAGGAACCCATATTTTCTTTGATATTATGTTCTTCTCTATGGACCTTTGTGGTCTCTTGAATGTTTCTTCTTTCTTTTTATTCACATGTCGATTAGATTGGACATAGTGATCTTCATATATAAGTGGATTCTTGAATTTTTGATTTCTTTGTTTGGCATCCAAATTGCTTCCAAAAGACTTGGGATTTGTGGATGAATAAGACTGATATGGATGTTTCATATGGATGTGTTGATATGGAGGTTTCAAAGATGCATGTTTTTGTTGATCTTGATAGGAGATAGGGTAAGTGGATGACAACCTAGGAGTGGAAGATGGAGGGATATATGAACCCAATATAGATGGAAGATTTGAAGCTTTCCAATTTTGAACATATGGACCAAGGATAGATTTGGAAGATGGAGAAGGCTGATTCTTGCATGCAAATGGAGGAATATATGGTGCAAAATGAGTATCAACATCTTTAGAGTGAGCTTCCTGACCAAGGATCTTTTGTTTCAAATTTATCTTCATACCGATAGGCTCATGTGTATCTTTGATAGGAGCCATTTTAACCGAAACCCTTAATGCTTGAGGCAACTTATTATCATGTAAGGGATTTGGAGGAATATTGGTTTCTTGAGGTGGAAGGGTATCTCCTTGGAAGAAATGAAAAGATACGAGGGGATCATCTTCGGATTGTAGGGATATGGGATCTTCGTCAAATGTTGGAGGGGATAGGATAATGTCTCGATCTTGATCATTAGTAAGACTTGTTTCTTTGTTATTTTTATCATCCTCTTGACATGGTTCCACTCCAAAGGAAAAGACAGCAGTTTTAATCTTCATGAGGGATTCTTGAAGGATTGCTGGGGAATTATCCAAAATAGGCCTTGAAGTACATGAAAGCTTAGGGTCTTTGATCTTAGGAGCATGGAATGTACTTGATGCAAGATATAGATTAGCTTGGGATTCTTTTAAAGGCAGCCCTTGAGGGTAGACATAGTTATAGGATCTTTGTGTGATGGAGGATATTTGGATATCCTTGAATTTTTGTCAAATGGAGGAATAGAGGAAGAAGTGGAAGTAGTATGTAGCTCATTTCTAGACACAGGTTCATAATTTTGATCATGCTTGAGGTTGGTATCTTCATTTGATAATCCCCTAGTATTGCCAAATGTGATGAGATTGTTTTCAAGAAGCTCTGCTAGCATTGTTGTATAAGGTCATCTCGAAGGAATAAATGTTCTATCCCTTGTACATATAGATCCACTTGAACTCTCTAAAGAGATGTTGGATTCAATTTTATGGGGACGTCCATCAAAGATAGGATCGACATGATCCTGTGACATAATCTCCTCATCAAATATAGGATTACCATGAGTAGGTCTCTTCTTACCTAAAGAATGTGAAGACATGTGTGCATCATGCTCATAGAGAAGAGGAAACATAAATCTTAGTGAGGACCCCCTTGATGAGGTATCCTTTTCTTCCTTTAAGTCTTGACTTTCAGATTGCAAAGCTTGCATTTTCTTAGATAGGTTCTTAATGAGAATTTCTTCTTCCTTGTTGTTAAGACCATAGGATTCATCCCATTTGTTTTCATTCATCATAAGATTGTCTTGATCAAAGTATCAGAATGGTGCCAAAGGGATTTTTGAATTGTCCCCAAATGTGTGAGTTTGGGTTTTGAAGTTTCAAAGTGATTGATTCCAGTGTCAGAGGGTTAGAATGCCCTAATAGTGAGCTGGGAACCAATGAGAGTTTATTGTTTGAAGTAAGTGACTCCAATGTCAGAGGGTCTTAGAGTGCCCTAATAGTGAGCTGGGAATCAAGTTGTTTTGTTGATTGTAAAATCCACACTATTTGGGACCAATTAAAAATCCAAGAGGACATGCAAGGTAGACTTGTGAAAAAGTATTTGAAACAACAATTGACAGACCAGAAAAAGTAGTAAGACCAGACTAAGGAGCCAAAAGGGTACCCAAATAAAATATCTTCCTCTGAGAGGCAATGATGTAAGTTCCCACTGTTCAAATGTTGCAAGTTTTGTCTTGGAAGTGCGTGAAGTTTGAAGATCGTGTTTTTGGGATTTTTTTTAATGATTGAAAAACACATGTAGACCAAGGTTTGAATTTTGTTGCTTGTTTGAAGAGTTTATCTTTTTAGTGATTTTTAGTCACATCAAGCATTGTTGCATTGTTAAGAGGGTGAAATAGACACACATATTATCCCTATTCTCTAGGTGGAGGATGAAAATCTTTTCTCATTGACTTAGGTACACACTCAAATGCTAATCCGAATATAGCCATCACCAAGCACACAATGGCTCTAGTCATGATGCTATATTAGCCAACTCCAAATGCAAGTGAGGGCACAATATGATGAGTGTCTTGGGGAAATTAATTTTTGCCTTGCACAAAGATTATCACCCTTTCAGGGATGAATTAGGAATTCTTTCAGTTCAAGTTTTTCTAGATTATTGGGAAATCCATTCGAAACTGTCCCTCATAGAATTGCACAAGGAAAAATTTAGGTGTATGTAGTCTTGCAAGAAAGATTCAAGTAGCTCCACTCTACATACACCCAAATATGTTCAAGGAATGATGTCAAAATTCCAAGAACAAAACCAATTCCATCTTCTGAGGCTTTAGCCTATGAGGAAGCAACTATTTATAGTGAGTTGGAAGGGTTGGTGTAAAACTTATCCTCACTTGAGTCATTCTTGGGAGATTTTTTCTTCAACCGACAGGCCCTCTACTATTTAAGTATATGTAACCAGGATTGGCAAGCGTTGGATGTCTGGATTTCTGATTCTTCCAAAGAAGAAGAGCATACTCTCCTAATCTAAACCATTTTCCCAAAACATGTAAAGAAAATTTCATTCCTTCAAGCTATGTTGAGCTAAATTTAGTTGGTTCCTATTTAAGAAAAATAAGATTTGCTTGAAAAGGAAAGTTGCCTTGTTCAATTAGCCACAAAATTTTAGTGAGTTGCTTGTCCAATTACTAATCCAAATTGAATTAAATGATTGAACTTGTTCTTTGATCCCACATATTTAGTGCTTTGATTGTCCAATTTCTAAATCCAAAAAGAAATTATACAATGTAGTTGTTCATTGAAACACAATATTTAGTGACTTGTTTTGTTCATTTACTGATCCCAAATGAAATTAAACTGTGAGATTGCCTATTCATTTACCGCCAAATTCCTTCGTAAGTGTTAAACCAACATCTGATTTTCTGATTTTCCTCAAGAGAAAAAGAGCATAATAATCTAGTTGACTTGACATGTATTGAGAAAATGGTGTTTAAGTGTGAAAAATTTTGAAAAAGAAAAAGAAAAAAAATTGGGTAAGTACCAAAATCAGTATAAAATCCCTGCAACCACACACGTTAGCATTGTCTTCTCATCTCCTTCTTAGAAACCTACAAGAATTTAGTTAGTTTGTCAAAAAGAAGGATCAAAATCACAAAAACAACCTTGTTAGAATGTTAGAAATCAAATTTGCAAATGTTAGAACCTTGTATTTCTGCCCCCTAGACGATAGATGATATTTCAGAAACTCAATATGATAAACCCTGAAAATGATAAAAGATTAACCCCAAATGATAAAACATACCCAGGATGATATTACTTTTATGCGAAATGATATTTCATACAAAAAATGCGAAAATGATTACCAGAAATGATGTTTAAGCCAAATTTTACCTTCAGGCAATGCAATAACAAACGATATTAAAACTCCCAAAAACGCTAAAAGAATGACCAAAAATGATAAGTTGCTCCCAAAAATGATATAATAATGACCTAAAATGATAAGTTTCTTCCCAAAAATGATATACTATCTACAAATCTAAAAAATGTTAAGGGTAGAGAGCAAATTTTGATGAAATTTTGAGCTATCTTGCCCCACGGTGGGTACTAGAGATGTGTGTGTGATTTTGGTACATGTTAAGAGACACAACAGTTCAATAAATCATTGCATTAGTGAAAACAAAGGGGTTAGCCAACATAACAATCACTAAAATTGATCTACTGCTTCCTATCTAGGAGGAGTATGAAAAATGACATAATAGCCCTCAGATTATGCATATTCCAGTGACAAATACAACCTAAGAACGAAAGATTAAAATAAAAAGTAATCTAAATGATTCAAAAACATGCATTCTAGCTCTAGCAATGAAGTTTACAACAATATAGCTAATATTTAAGCTAGAAAGCACTATGAAAGTCCTAAACATGAGCAATATGAGATTGCTTCTTCAATTCTCCAAATATGGGCAGCATAAGGATGCTTTCAACTTCTCAAAATTAGGAGCATTATAACAATACATTAAAAGACTTCAAATTTCAGGGCCATTTGAGCTCAAAATCCATCCTATTTATAGGAGAAATGGAGGAAGGGGAGAAGACTCTAGAAGGGCTGCCATTAATGAGGGTGTAAGACTCCTTAATGAGGTATGGGTGGAAGGAATATGTAAGAGCCATTAATGTTTCATTTATGAAAGCATTAATGAGGTATGGGTGAGGGTTTAAGAAGTATGGGTGAGGGTTTAGAGTCAAGCCTGACAATGTGGACTTGAGGAAAGGAATCTTGAGATTCCTTGACTTTCTCAAGTGGGTGGAGTTGTTAATCATTCCCTAATGGAATGTGATAATATTAAGGGTAGCTTAGGATTAGGATTAGGGGTTAAGGGATGTGATCAAGAAGATAGGAGAGAGAATGAGTGGAGGGGGATTAGCTAATTAGGGTTAATTAGCTAATTAAGAAGAATTAGCATGTGAGAAGGGGTTGGGATGAGTTTGAACTCATGGTTGGATAGTTGAGATTGGTTAGGTTTGAAGGAATATTAATAAAATGAATTGTTGTAATAACATATTCACTTAATAATAGGGATTTAATTAATCATCCAAGCCTTTGATTTCTTTGTAATAATTAATTAGGACTATAGCCAAATTTAATAAATTAGGCTAGGGGATTGATTTTGCAAGTGATGAGGTATAAATAAGATTTCATTTAATTCCCTTTAAATTATTTACCTTAGCCAGGTATGATTAGAATTGATTGAATTGAATTGATTTGATTGGCTAAAGTGATTAATGTAAATTAGTGATTAGATCACTTAGGAGCTTAAATCTGATTTGAAAGAATTATGCCAAGTAGTAACAGGGTTGTTTGGACATAATTGGGGGTATGATCACACTTATGGAAAATAGGGTCTATAATCAAAGCAGACCAAATTCAGGTGGTTACAGATGTTATGTCTCATTATTTCTAGGTCTTGAGTACACTTTTGGGGGTCTTTTTAGAGGGTTTGGGGAGACTTAGTGGGTGTTCACCCACTCTTTAATTTAGAGACAATTAGTGTTTGGATAGAGGAAGGATAAGGATTTGGGCCCTTCTCAAGTTTCATTTTTCCATAACACATTTGGAAGGTTGGTCTCCATTTCCATGAAGTGCTTGTTTTGTTGCCAGTAGATTTGGATGTTATTGTTTTATGAATATAAAATCTTGTATGGTGTTCATGTATGTAATCTTGTATAGTGTTTTTGTATGTAGATTTTGTTGTCAGGTGTTGGGTTGGAAATGCATTTGGATTTTGTATCAATTCTTATTCTTTTGGATTGGGAGTGTTGTTCATGGGAGTTAAGGCATTACTCACCCTTTGGGAAGGGAAGAAGTGGCCTTGGGTGAAGGGGTTAGTTGGGCTCTTCATTGTAGTGAGAGTCTCTTCTCTTGGAGAAGAGGGATAATTTCATGGAGTATGGGCTCCATAAAGCCACGTTGTAAATATTGTTTTTGTATAGAAATGACCAAATGTGTATATGAAAGGAATGTCAATGAAGCCTTGGAAAGGCATGGAATAAAAAAACTCTTGATTGAAAAATTTGAAAATGCAATGGCATTCTCCTCCTTGGAAAATCCCACCTTCACCCTACTTCAATGGGCTCAAAAAATTAATTTGTGAAGCCTTGGTTGGGAGTTTATTGTTGTTTTGAGCATATAAGATGTTTGTGAGAATTTGGATGTGTTATCCTTTTTAGCTTTGGTTCTCCAAGCTCGGGGGTGGTCTCCTTGAGACCTTGGTTGGGAGGTAAGCTTCCCATGGTTCTCCTCATGAAATTTGCAAGTATTGAAGTCAAGATGATGGTAGAAGAGGCTTGAAAGAAATCCCTATTTGGGTATAGTTGTGTGTAAGCAACTTCAATGTTGCATGGTTACCCCTTTTTAATAAAATTCATTTTTTTCTTGATTGTTGTAATGTTCATTTTGGAAGCTTTTTTAAGCTAGATGTGAAGAGCTCTCATTATTTATGTAATAATTCATTGAAGAAAGAAATGTTTCATACCATCCATGTATTGTATAGATTTACCATCTTGAAGATGTGTAATTGTAGATTGTAAGATTACCATAAGGTAAATGATGGATTCTTTAGTTCATGCATATTGCATTCTATTTCTTAGAAGAAGAAAAAAAGAAGTTAACCATTCATGTTAGAGGGATATCCAATATTTAAAGAGAAAGACAATATAATAGTTTCATATCATAAAAACCTTGAGGATTTGTGAATCTTAAAATCTCCATTCCAATCTCAATTATTGAGAAGAAGAATAACATTGAAACAATGACAAATCAAACTAGTTAGTATGACAACGTAAAAATTAACTAATACTATTAGTCATCTTAGTGTATTGCTCAAATAAATAAAACCAAATGCATATAATGACCTATTACAAAAATTAAACTAAGAAAATCAACATGGAAGGGCTTAGAACAAATTAGGCCCATGACACTTTCTAGATTTAGAGAAAAAATGCTCTCTGAAATTTGTATGGGGAAGAAAATATTCTCCTTACCACAGAGAATATTCCTTTCCCAATGTGCTCTCTCTCTAATTAATTTAGTCTCCTAATCCCTCTAGAATAACCTTGAAATTAAATCGTAAATTCTAATTAATCTCACCTTGCACTTTTACCCATTTCCATGAGCCTCACCTTTACCATACTCCTCACCTCTTTACCTCCTTGCTTGGGTGTAGGACTGTGTAAAGTCTGTATAATAAATCAAATTATTTAGGGACTACACTACTTGGTTCATGTGCCACCTCCCTTGTTGTCAACATCCTTTAAGTCTGACATACCTTTTGCCCCAATTCAACCCTCTCCCCTTCAATGCGAGATTTTCCTTGGGAAGAATGGAGATATGTTGGTGGGCCCTAGCAACACATCATCATCCCTGCTTAAAAATCCATGCCACCTTGTGTTGTCTTGTGTTTCCATGCAAATTTCCTTGTATAGGAATGAGGTAAGTTAGGTGGTGGGCCCAAACCAAGTCATTTAGACCTGCACTCCTCCCAATAGGAATTCGACCCCCCTATACATATTGGACTTTGTGGTGGGAGAAATAATAGATTAATAAGTTAGTAGATTAATAAGCTAATGGATTAGTAGGTAGTTAGATTAGACTTATAGGTAGTTAGTAGATGGTTTAAGTTAGTTAATAAGGTCTATTTCTTTATTGTTTTAATTCTTAATTGTGTAGCATTTTATACATATATAAATTGATTCAATGATGTAGCTTTAGTTAGTAGATTAATAACTTTTGTGTTATGAAAGATGAATGGATTTATTAACATGATCAAATTTAATTTGTATTGGATAAACTTATTAAAATAATAATTAATCATTCTAATGGATCCTTAACATTAGTTGTTTAGGTTATTTTCAAATTGTGAAATTTGTGAATTAATTTAATAGGAATTTTGGCCTAAAGTTTTGATTAGCCTATTAGAGAAGTGGATTTACTCAATTTAATCAAATGTATAGTTAATGTTAATTTAAATTTTATCATGATAAATAGGAATGTGTTACTCTTGTGTTCAAGGGGTTAGGGGTTATGTTAAATTTTAATTAAAATTTAATTTAGATTTTCTATTAGAGGATAATTTAATTGTCTTATTAAAGGTTAATTTAAAGTTGTTTTGTTAGGGGATTGATGTATTAGGATTGCATGTGTTTTTCATAAAAGGGGAATAATTTA
This sequence comes from Thuja plicata, assembly GCA_018584345.1. NCBI lineage: Eukaryota > Viridiplantae > Streptophyta > Pinopsida > Cupressales > Cupressaceae > Thuja > Thuja plicata. The sequence continues at coordinate 10,232,290 of MU225127.1, read as the reverse complement.
ATTAGAAATGATATTGGTAGGTTAGAAAATAAGATTTGATTTCGGCTATTAGATTTTAATTAATAGTTGTTTTGTATAGTGAAATTGTTATTAAATTTTAATCATGTCAAATGATAAATGTTTCATGTATGTTTGTTTAAAAAGGGAGTAGAATATTAATTAGATTAGGTTTTGAGCTAGTAGTTAATGTTGAAAGAAAAATGGAACTAGATTTGAATGGATTAAGTTGTAATCTAGGTTAAGAGTTAAGTAAGTATTAGGTCAACCTAATTCAACATATACTCATAACAACTAACTATCATCATGATACTAAACGTAGTTAAACATAGAATCAGAGTTAGACCAACCTAAGTTAAGTGTTCATATAACCTATGGAACAAGTTGATGCTCCAATTTTGCACCTGTTGGTGGCATGACCCTAATTCAATCTATGTATATACCTTGTAACTTGAAGGTTAACTCTACCATGCTATCATCTTTCTAACTCAACCAGTGTTAGTTGTATTTACTTATGTGTTTTAAGAAAAAAAATTGTGTGTGTGTTTTGCCCTAGTTTTGGGCATGACAGGGGGGGTGACTTAGTTATCAACTATTTTATTTATTTCCTCTAATTAATTATAGAATATCATAAGCACATAAACATTTAAGATTACACAAAATAGAATACCACAATTTTGGTTACGGGGAAACCAAACTAGGTAAAAGCCCCGGTTGGAATTAGCACCCACAAAGAATTGTACTTGAGTATAATAATCCTTGTTAGAAGATCTTTACAACCATGTTAGAAGTTGTTATTTACAATGAAATAAGTATAGTGACTTGGTTAAGGGTTGGACCCTGTTAGGAGTCTTTTACAAATAACCCTATTACGGGTGAGGACTCACTATCCAAAAGCTCACTGCTAATATGATGAAGGCTACAACCTTCAGTAAAATAGATGTACACTATATATGATAATGAACTATTTGAGTAGACCTACTATCTTGATCAATTCCAATGAATTGTATATAATCTATTCTTCTTCACATAGATCTTTATCTGATGAATGAAAGAGCTTTACTATCCCAAAAAAATTAACAATTTGTTCTATCCTTTTTCTATCTCTTTTCTATCATTCACACTTGGTGATCTTCAAATGAACTACTATAAGTATCTTCTCCAAAATATATGATCTTTTTCATCTCTAGGAATCCCTTCAATGCTTCTTTAGTTGGCCAAACCAAGCACACAACATAATTAGAACCGTGCAACTCATACTGAATAGACACATCGCTTCACATAGTTGACTCCACCAAAATTACCCAAACGTCATGATTCAGATGAAACATGATTAGCGCCTTTGGTTAATTAACTTAGAATCATAACTAAACATGAATTTGAACATGCATATCCCATAGATAGATGCAACTGAAGAATCAATAAAATCACTATCAGCTAACTGAAAACAATCTTCTGAAACTATGTCTTCTAAGCAGAGTAACATAACTCAACTATTACTAAACATCTCAATCTACGTGTATGTACACGGCATAGTAATTATGTCTGAAACATAAAAATAATTGCACAAGGCTTCCACATATCCATACTGAAAAGTGAATATAGTTCACTGCTGTATACTATATGTTGTCCTTAATGACAAACATATAGTCAACTATTTGCACAGAAGCAAATATCAAACATCTTCTACTCCCATTGTGAGGATGTGGGTTTATCTCGACACCTATATGCTAGAAGCCCCAAGTGCACACAATTATAGCATTTCATGGAAGAAAAGTGAGAGCTTCTCCCAAAACCTCCTGATCTTCCTCTTCCACTATTATAAGAACTTCTTCCTCTATTGTTGTATCCACCTCTATTGTTTGATTCTTGTCCTTTATATATTTGGAGTCAATTTGACCTCTACTATCATTTTCTCTTCCACTTGAACCACCTCTATGGAAACCTCTATTTTCTCTACCCCTTCCTCTACCTCTGGAGCTAGAATCTTGTCTCTTCTTGAGTTTCTCTTCTACCTTCAAAGCCATTTGAAAACAACTATGAATGGAAGTCAGGGTAAAAAGACTAAGTTCCTCTTGAATGTTCCACCTTAATCCATTAAGGTACCTTTCCACTTTGATAGTCTTTGTCTCTTGGATTCTTGATCTAAGACAAAGCTTCTTAAATTTGTCAGTATAGGCTGGCACATCTAGGTCTTTTTGCCTAAGGTTCTGCCTCTTCTTATGCAGTTGAATGTCATAATCTTCTAGAAGATAATTCTCCTTCACTTTTGCAACCATTTTTTTCCAATTTTCTATGGGCTTCTTTCCCTCTTTCTCTCTTTCTTCCTGCAATAACTTCCACCATGTGAGTGCTTTCCCTCTTAGCCTTGACTTGGCTATCTTTACCTTTTGTGCATTTGTGATCCTATCACACTCGAAGTGATTCTCAATCCCTTCAAGCCATTCTGTCACCATTTCTGTATCCATCTTACCAAAGAATACTGGTATTCCTTCCAGAGCCTTCCTACTCAATGCCTTGAGTGCCTCAAGGAATGGTTCTTCAGGTAGAAGAGGATCAAGATCAGTCTCTGGTTCTACTTCCTCCTCTACTAGTTTCTTTCCTTTATCTATCCCTCCATGCATTTCTTATCTCAACTTGCTGGCTTTCCCTACAACCTATGCCATCTTTATCTTCATCTCTTCCATTGCTTCTTCAAGAAGTATTGGTTACCATGATGTTCTCACCTATGGATTCACTCCACTCTGACATACACTAATCAACTCCCAAGCCTTTCAATGGCTCTGATACCAATTTGATGGGGAGATCCTCTCCTATAGATTTCTTGTTCTCTCCAAGACCTTCTCTTGGTCTTCCTTAGGGTCCCTATCTCTACCCTACCTAGAGGATACCTCTTTGATCATCTCACACACTAGGATCTCACCAACAACTCCAAACTCTTCACTAAACTCTCTTGCATAACCTTCACACATCCATGGCTTCACTAACATCCTACCATTGCAATGGTGTCAACTTCTTATGGATTGGTTTCCTGACTCCTTTTAGGTCTAATCAAACCCCTATGGATCCAATTTTGTGGATCTTTCACCCATTTCCCAATCGGGTTCCAAACTACTAGTCTTTTAGGCCTTGTACCCTTTTAGGCCTATTATCCCTCCTAGTCATTGAAAAGGTGGATTTTCTCCTAAAATCCCTTAAAAACCCTAGAAAAAAATTTCATAATATTTGTGGGTTTTTCCTCACCTTAAATATTTTCTACGTCTCTAATTCCAGTCTTGTCCGTACAATGGAATTTCACCAAACCCCTGAAAAATAAGGGTTTTTAGGGCATGAAGGTTGGTTTGGTTTCTTGAACTTATTAAACTGGTCTAATGAGCTCTTTTGAACTCCTCCTTCCATAAAAAGGTCTACACCTCATGTCCCTACACTCCTCTTTCACTAATTAACACATACCAATCAACTGACAATCATCATTGCTACTGCACTACTCAGTCACCCTAGCAAGAATAACTAGTACTCACCTAGGGCCTGCTTGTTCTCTTGTTTCACCTACATACACACACTCCACACACCATATATATAGAGTATGTACAAGTCTTTAATGGATTCCAAGTGGTCATGGGAGTTTGAACCACGAGAATACCAAGAAAAGCCATCTTTTACATGACTGGACCAAAACTGGCCAGTGAACTCACAAAATACAAATAATTAAACAAAAGCTAACCAGAAAGAAAAATTAACTAAATGAATGCCACAAAGATCTAAGGAATTAAATTTCAAACACTCTCCATTCTTTCATTCAATCCATTCAATCCACAAAATTTTTGGATGATGGCTCTATATGCTAATTACACTGCAAATTGCTCCTTCTCATTAACCAGTCCGTACAAAATGAAGTCTAACTAGATTTTTAGGGTTTGTGTCACCTTAAGTACTCTCATCCTACATGCCTAGACCCTCTAGTAAAAATTTGGGCATCATAAATGCCAATTCATAAAATCTAGGAAATGTTATCATGACAACTTTAAAAAGTTGTTATGATAACTTTGACAACTTTTGTCAAAATGACCCTTTCTCCACTTTGATGGCTCTATTTGGTTTCAAAACTTACCAAATGATCAAAAATGACTTGAAAACATTAAAATCTTGAAAATATCCCTATTTTGGAGTTTTGGTCAACCCTTTGACCTTTTGGTTGACTTCTAGGTTCTAGACCGCTAGAATCAACTTGGCTCAATCACTCACAAACCCTAATTTCTCCTAACACTAAAACACACCTAAAAAACACTAGGGACTTTATAACTTAGTCATTATTCATGGTGTTAGAATACTTCAGGGATAACTGAGAGGGGGGTTAATCATTTATCAGCAACTTTATCTTTTTCTTATACTTATTAATCCATATTGATACAAAGTAAATGCACATTCAGATAACACATTACACAACACACAATTTGATTACAGGGAAACAAAATGGTAAAAATCCCGGTGGGAATTAGCTCCCACAAAGAACTATATTGGTTTATAGTAATCCCTGTTAAAAGATCATTCAACCCTGTTAGGAGTTGTTCATTACAATGCAGTAGTATAGTGACCTGGTTAAGGGTTTGACCCTGTTAGGGGTGGTGGACTCACTGTCCAAGTGATGAAGGCTACAACCTTCTCGTTATTTGATACACACTATATCAATAAGGTGAAATGCTATTTGTGACACTGCTTGTCTGATCAATTCCTTTTGTGCACCTATGCTTTAACCTCTTGTAAAGAACTACACCCATCTTATCTATATTCTGAAAGCTTCAACTTCAATATCTATATTATCAACATATGATAAATATAGCTCTGTTGCTTTAACACTCTTCTCTACTTTTCTTATCTTTGGATTTCGCAACTCTTTTTATTAAAAATGACCTTCTATAAGTACATTCTCAAAGTATGAGATCATGGGACCTGTAAGACAACTCTTCATGACATCCTTGTTGGCTCTACTAAGTGTTCAAGGATAATTACAACTACGCAAGTATAAACTGAATAGACGCGTTGCTTCACTAAGTCAGGTCACCAATTTAACCATAACTTTGCAATCTTCTTGAAATACATTTGGAACCTTTAGATTAATGTCAACAACTCATAACTCATCATGAATATATATACACATATCCTGAAGATAGGTGCAACTCCATAAACATGTTACATACGTCAGCCTTAAACTATTATTCCTCTAGAACTGTAACCGTCAATAACAGAATTACATATCTTTACTGAAACATCATATCTAGGTCTGTGTGTATGAACATAGCATAATAAACATGTCAAAAACATGTATGTATCCATGCAAGTCTTCATTTCATCATATGGATAAGTACATACAGAAGTATTGCTATGTATTATAAGTTGTCATCAATGACAAACATACAATCAATCAACTGTTCAGAATCAAATCTCCAACAATCTCCCCCTTTGGCATTGATGGCAACATATGATAAAAACAATTTCTATTCGTGGTGTCTTCTTTATTTTACATTCTTCTCAATATCTTCACCAAAGATTCATCTACACTGCTACAGTTACATAGACTGTGTTTTATATGTATACTCGCCCAAAGTATAAGCTCCTTGTATGTGTTCCTTGTTTAGGTCTTTGTCTGTGTTCCTTGTTTTTAGTACATACTGACTGCTCTATATAATACCTCTTATAGCTAAGGATTATGCATCCTTTCTACTAGAAATAATATATTGAACTCATTAAATTATTGACCAGGGAGCGTAGACTTGAAATGGTGACAGCAAAGTATATGCTCTAATCCATTCTGAAAGCCGTCATTATAGTAAATGGGAAATGCTTGAAAGGAAAAAAACTAGGAAATGAAATTTCAACATCGTAATCTAAAGATGAAGTGATTTGCTGAAATAGTAATTTTAATCTTATGCTGCAGGAATGATAAACTAGCTAACTGCCTTTACTGCAGGAACAACCACTAGTGCTGTTGCTAGTGGCTACAGGAGCAACAAAGTCCTACTTGCTTCAAATAACTTGCAACCTACTTAACTACAAATTAGATTCACCTCCCGTGTGGGCCCCCATAGAAGTGTGAATAAACAAGATCTCAGATACTAGAAGTGGAAGCTCTCATAATTTATTCATAAAACATGGATTACACAGGATACAGAAAATAAGACTGTATATCTCTTCCTAAATTACAACAGAGTACTGTAATAATAATTCTCTATCTCGACTAACTACTGGGAATTGAACTTCTAGCTTATTTAACAACAACTTGAAACAAACTCCTATTAAATAGGACTTCCCCAACATTAGGGATATGGCAGTCATCAAGAACATGACCAACAACTTAAACTAAAGGAACAAACTGCATTTATACATTCATGAAATCTAGGAACACACTACTACTAGATTGACTCCATCGTGACCGCTTCAGCTGCGATTCATCCGTATCAGGACTCATTCTCACACGTGGTAGTAGAACCATTATGAGCTCTACAATGGTTGGTCCTTTCAAATCATTACTTTGTTCCTCTTATGTTGACTCCTTCCTTATTCATGGATCTATTGCCTCTGCAAAAAGGGTTAGCACGTGTACATATCCAAGACAAAGAATTCATAAAAAGTTTATTTACTACCTCGCTCGTCATCATATGGCTATAGGAAACCCACCCGACTTAAAGTAAGATAGAAAATGTATCAGATTTAATTCCATATATCCATACAACACATAGATAGCATATTGATAAACTTTTAAAAACATTCCACATATATTTGCATACATCCATAGATATAACAGTTCTAAGATGTTAAAATAGTCTGGAAAGTATCATGAAAACATATAAAGTCTTTCAAAAGTAGCCATAAAACATATGAAAACATAGAACTATATGGTCCTATCTCGGCCTTATCATTCCCCCTAGCTTAATCCTTTACTGGCCCTCAAGCAAAGAGGTAGTTCTTTAGCCTGGCATACATTCTGAGATCTACAACTACTTTCTGTCCAATTCCTCCATTAGCAAAACTCCAGTAAAAACCCTTACTGTCCCTGTATGTTTCCCACCTTCTGACCTCTGTTGCCATGTCATGATTTTCCAAGTTTTCTAAGTTAGGCAAAAGAGGTGAAAGAAGAAGAGCTGGTTGGAATATTAATGGAAGCCAATAGATTTTTCTTTCTCTGCCTAACATGACATACCAGGGAGCACGCTTATTTGCCATTGCAAAATTAAGCGGTGAATGGGGTTCCTTATTCCTCATATCTACTGTCATAGTAATCCAATGCCATTAGAGGGATTTTGTGGCCTTAGCTAATTCAGTTTTGGCTATCTGAGTGTATTCATTGTAGGCTGCATCCCTGAGAGGGTTGATGATCTTTTCCCTTGATTATGAATATGCTATCTTCATCCAGTCATAATAGTATGTTTTGGGATCTTTAGCCTCTAGCCGTAAGTGTAGAGGAATTTCATCCTCTAATTCCCTATAAATTTTAGCCTGAGACTCCCTACTGATCTCATTCTGTATCCAGGACATGAGTGCCCTAAGCTAGATATCTTTGACATAGGGTAGTGGATTCCAAACCCTATCATTAGATATAGCTAGATTGTGTAGGAAGAATTCACATAATAAGTTTTGTATGGCTACAGGAGAATTATGGAAGGCTTGAAAAAACTGAATGGGCTCATTTAACAAAGGAGACTTTCCCTTAACTATATTGGTCAATTGATAATTAAATAATTGTTCTTTAAGAAAAATGGCATATACTAGGGAAGGGGACCTATAGCTCATCAGGTTAGGGATAACTGACGTTACCTTAGCCAATCTTTCTTGGAGCTGTTCTACCTCTTCCTCCTTCTCCACCAATTCTTGAAAATTTTGATCAATAACCCGGTGTAAATCTTTCTTCTTCCTTTTCCATTGTTCCCTTTCCATGATTAACTGATTAACTAACTGAAAAATAACAAAGAACGGAGTTACAAGACAAGGTACCTATAATAGATCACCTTCATCATGATTTCCTCCTGCTACTTTATCATCTCCTATAGCTATATTTTCTGAAAACTTTGAATGAATTATGATGGCCCTTTCTGGATTACTATATTAATAAGCTATAGCAACTAGTTTGTTCAACTTCTAATCTGAAACTTTCTTGGCCATCATGTCAATGCTAGGGTTTTATTCAAATAGATCCTCCCCTTCTGCTGTAGGAGGTGTATCCCCACTCATAGCAACATTAGAATTGTCTTCAAATAAATGTTGTTCTACTATTGTGGGGGGTAAATTTGGCATACCTTCATTAGAAATAGGGTCTCCCTCAGAAAATTCATCATTATTATCTACTTCAATGAAATCATCGCTAATTTGGGTTTCATGGGTAGATGAATCCCTTTTCTAGAATCTAAATTCTTTCTCCTCAGAGGTAGAATCATCCTTAATCACTACACATTCTTCATCCACAACAACCTCAAAAGGTTGTTTACCTCCTGATGGTTCTCCTGACTTAGGAGATTCAAGGTTGATCGCTGCATTATCTGGTGACATATCTGTGGCCATACCCTTCCTTTGCTTGCTACTTCTTCATAAAGGAGTTTCCTCCTTCCTACTAGTAGTCTTCCGCTTCCGTGAAGTACCTGAAGCAATAGGTTCCATTTTCTTACCAGAGGTAGCTGATTTCTCTTTTTCCTTCCCTTTTCTAGCAGGGGTACTAGTTGTATCATCAGAAGGAGGAACAGAGTTCTCCTAGACTTCTTCCTCCAAAATTTTCCATTTACCCCTATTTTGGGATGACCCAGATGTAGAAGCTTTAGGAGGACGCCTAGAGTTTTTAGTCCTAGGCTTCCTTGCTGAGGTTGAACCTGCTCCTAGTTCCTCAATGACTTAAAAAACCCCCTTCTCTATTTGGAGTCTTCTGCTAACCCTACTTCCTAATGGTCTTAGGGTTTCTTCTAATTTCCCTTCCAAGAATTCTTCCAATGTTACATTAGGGTAGTCTCGTAATGCTTTCTCTAATATAAGCTTAATGAGACAATTATGGGAGACATTGTTAGGCTTACCTTCCTGCACTACTGCAGCTCTTTTCTATAGAATGTTGTAGAGGAAATTTGGCACGTTAATAGGTCTATTATCATTCCTTAAACAGCTCAAGAATTTGAAATGTATTGCATGTAGGTAGGCTTGTCGACCCTCACAGGTGAAATATTTGATCACAAAAACCACACACTTAAAGGTTTCTAGTAAAGACAATCTACTGGTGCCTTGTTTCTTGTCAATCTCTAGTGGTGGGTCTATGTGTAGATTAAACTATGCTCTCGCAGTTGCTAGGTCTAAATTCTTTGGAAAATCCTCACCTTCTTGTGCTAACCCCATTACTTCTGCTACAATTTCTTGTGAAAATGGTACCTTTAGTCCTTTAATAGTAGCTACCCCATCATGGAGTGTGCTCAAGAATTGTAATGCTACCTCCTCATTCTGACTAGTGAGCTTCAGAATGTAATCCATCCATCCTCTAGCCTGGAATAATAGCCTATAGTCTTGATTGTTTAATAGAACGTCATGAACCGTGGGTTCACAATGAATTAAATCGCCACCCATGTATGCAGAGTTTGAAGGATACACACCACAAGAATGTACAAGAAACACAGAGATGTTTTACAAGTTATATCAAGAAACTTACAGAGAAGGTCGGAAAAACAAAGCTGTAGGAAAATGGAAAGTTCTGGACTTTGAGATTTCAAATGCTAAATGGAGAAATGAATGCATATCTATCATATCTCGAAAGGTTTAACTATTCATGATTACTTAATAGACATCCGTATGGACACCTTGGCTAGCTTATTTGTGTGAATTTAATCATTCATTTCGATGTTGTCCAATCAAGGGTACAACGAGTAATATTTGTGAAAAAAAGGTCAAGATTTTTAGAAGTGTGAAAAATATATCATACAATATGTGCATAGTTATATAGGACAAATCATAGATTTTCTCTCCCCCCAACTTAAGTATACCAAGGGTCCCACCATGGTGCATATGATGAGAGTGAAGCTAATAAAAAATGAATTAATGAATTTAAATGCCAAGGAGAAGTACACACACCTAATGATGTAGTGGTGGCTCCACGAAATGAATGAAGTAATTGCCATCCAACTTTGGGAAATGATGAGGTGGATGGGTGGCAGAAAAGAGAGAATGAAATGAATGTTTATTGCTGAGAAAGGTACTTTCTGAAAGAAAGTAATTATTATGGGGTGATGTGACCATCTTTTAAAGTGAAGACCGAATAGGAGCAAGAGGCTCACATTCATGTGCTATAGGAGGATCATGATTTACAGTGCTGGAAAACTACTGTAGGAACTCATCTTTGCTCTGTGGATTATGGTACAGCTTGAGTCACTGGCCATTAACCAGTAGCTTGAACTGAATAGGGTCAATGATTGACAACTGCACAACACCATTTGAAAATACAACAATAATTTCATAGGATCCTAACCAGATTTTTTGGAACTTACCAGGTGTGCGGTGGTATCTAGAGTCATACAGGAGAGCCTAGTCGCTGATGGAAAATTGTTTATCATTGATAAACTTGTCATGCCACTTCTTCCTCTGGTGTTGCACCAACTCAGTGTTAGCTAAAGAAGATTTCTGCCATTCATCTAGACTATTCAAGGTGAGAACATGTTCTTGTTGAGCTACAGTGAGATCAAGGTTGAGCTCCAATGTTGTCCGCAAGGTTTTATGTTCAAAATCGACTGGCATCATTGCCAATTTTCCATAGACTAGTTGGAACAGGGTGAATCCTGTAGTAGACTTCCATGTAGTGTGGTAAGCCCACAGTGCTTCAGGAAGCCTAGCCTCCCAATCCTTCTTGTGAACAGCCACGGTTTTGGTATGAATGGCTTCCAAATCATGGTTAGTGACCTCAACCTAACCATTGGCCTGCGAATGGTAAGGAGATGACTTGGCATGATGAATGTTGTATTCCTCCATCAAAGTAGTAATGAGGTTGGAAGAGAACTGCGCCCCTTGATCAGAGATAATTACCCTTGGAACACCAAAGCGGGTGAAAATGCACTCATACAAGAACTTAGCAATATTATTGTCTCTTGGGTGTTTCATTGGTTTAGCTTCAACCCACTTAGTAGCATAATTAGTACAGACCAAAATGTAAGACTTACCTTGAGAAGAAGGGTCAATTGGACCCACAAAATCAATGCCCCACTTATCAAAGGGTGTGAACACCACTTGTGGCTATAGGGGCATTTCATAGATCTTAGTAGGCCTCCCCATTCGCTGGCACCGATCACATTTCTTGGTGTACTGAGTGGCATCTTTGTGGAGAGTCGGCCAATAATACCCTGTAGTCAGAATTTTGAAGGGCATTCATTTGGTTGCAAAGTGGCCACCGCAGGGCTCATCATGACATGCTTAGAGGATGTCATAAGTCTCATCCTCACAAATGTATCATCTCATAACTTGGTCTAGCCCAGCGTAAAACATGAAACCAACAATCCAAGAAAAGTTGAAACTTTTCTCAGCTAGCAGCCGACGTTCCTTGGAAGAAAAATGGGCTGGAGTTTGACCAGTTGTGAGATAATTGGAAAGATTAGTGTACCATGGATTGTGTGCTTGCAATAGCAACAAATGTTCATCCAAAAAAATGTCATCTATGGCTACAAGATCATCAAGAACATGCGAGCAAGAGAGAAAGTCTGCAACAACATTGGCTTTCCTGGGCTTGTCGATGATGGTGATGTCAAATTCCTACATGAGTAGCAGCTAATGAGCCAATCTTCCTGAGATAGTTGGTTTGTTCATTAGGTACCGGATTGCAAATTGTTCAGTATGGACAAAAATCTGGTACCCAGTGATATAATGCCAAAACTTTTTTAGGGGATAAATCACTGTAAGCAACTCTTTTTTGGTCACTGTATAATTGAATTTGGCCCCTGTAGATTCTTGCTAATAAAATAAATGGTATGCTCAATTGCATCTTCTTGCTGGCCCAATACTGCCCCTATAACATAATTTGAGGCATCGGTATGAATGTGGAATGACAGACCCCAATTTGGTCCGCATAGTATGGGTGCAGTGGTTAGAACTTCCTTTAGCTACAGGAAAGCCTTATCACATGAAGAATTCCAAGTAAAATCAGAGTCCTTTTTTAATAGATTATAGAGGGGAGTTGCAATTTGGCTAAAATCCTTGATAAATTGTTTGTAATACCTAGCATGTCTGAGGAAACTCTGGACATCTTTCTGCTTTGCTGGTGTGGTAAGAGTGCTGATGACTAAACTCTTGGTGGGTCGACCTGGATGCCATGTGAGGAAATAAAATGTCCCAACATGACACCTTCTTCCATCATCATAAAGAACTTCTCACTGTTGAGAGAGAGATTACAGTCTTGGAATCTTTAGAGGACCTTTTCCAGATTGTCCTTGGCTTCATCAAATGTGTTCCCATAGGTAGTGAAGTCATCCATGTAGATTTCCATATAATCAGAAGATATGTTTGAAAAGATACTGATGACTGCTCGCTAGAAAGTGGCAGGGGCATTACATAAGCCAAAAGGAAGGACAAAATATGCAAAAGTGCCCCAAGGATAGGTGAAGGTAGTTTTCTCCTGATCCTCAAGAGCTATTTGAATTTGGTTGTAACCACTGAACCCATCCAAGAAGGAAAAATACTTCTTTCCTGCTAGATTGTCTAGGACTTGTTCTATGAATGGGAATGGGAAATGGTCCTTTTTAGTGGCTGTATTAAGCTCCCTGTAATCCACACAAATGTGCCATTTACCTCCTTTTTTGGGCACTATTACAAGAGGTGACACCCATTGGCTGTCATAAATTGGATAGATGAATCTGGCATTAAGGAGATTTTGGAGCTGAGTTTTGACTATATCCCTTAGGATAGGATTGACTCTTCTTTGTGGTTTCCTAATAGGTTTATAATATGGACTTATGTAGATCTAATGGGTACAAAGCTTAGGATCTATCCCTTTCATGTCGGTGTAATCCCAGGTGAAGGCTTTTTGGTTGTCCTATAGCAGCTGCAGGATATCTTTTTGGCAAGGTAATGACAAGTTAGAGCTGATATTCAATTCCTTTCCAGGGCTAATTTTCATTTTTATGACTTTATCCATCATGGCCAACTCAATAATTGGCGGTGAAGCCAGTTCATGGGGTAATAGGAGATGAAGACAACTGGAAGATAGTGAATATGGAGATGCATTTAGAGTGGTCAAAATAGTCTCTAAAACACAGTTTGATTGCGGACACATCTGAGAATCTAGGCCGCAGTCATTGGTGAGGATAGATGAAATTATCTCATCTTCATCCCTAGATGCTATAAATGACTCTCTTCCTATTACCATGAGTTGCTGGATTGAGTTGGTTTTGAGATCAAGTTCATCTAATTCTAGCCACATGGCATCCTCGTCCTACAACATGGGTTGAGCAGGGGAGTAGAGTGTCAAATTTTTGGTGTTGACACCATTAGAGATAGTCATCTTTCTTGACTGACAAGCTATGAAGGCATCAGCAGTGGCAAACCATGGTCATCCTAAAATTAGAGGGTACCCACCCATATCAGCTTTAGGGGAGAGAATCACAAAGTCAGCGGGATACTCCCAGGAATGTAGGGTGACAATCACATCTTCAATTACCCCATTAGGTTTAACAGTGGAACTATCAGCCAGTTGTAAAATTGTTGGTGTGTCACGGAGACCAGTAATGTTTAGATTGGACAAGACTTCTTTGGTCATGACATTTATAGATGCACCTAAATACACTAAGGCATTTGGAACTTGTATACCTTGGATGGTAACTATAACCATAGGACTTCCTGGATCAGCATACTTGGGTACAGACAATTTGTCTAACATAAGATCAGAGAGCTAGCCGATGACATGAATGGTCTTGGGATCCTTTTTCCTCCTTCCAATTTGTTTAATGCAGGCCTCCCGAATAGCTTTAGTATATGCAGGGACTTCCTTGATAGCATCTAGGAAAGGAATCTTTACTGTTATATGCTTTAATTGGTCAAGTAAGTCTACTACAACATGGTTTACTATGGGTTCAGCTTATTGAGCTAATCGCTGAGGAAATGGAGGCTCTTTGGCTATAGGAACCAACACATCTTCATGGTCAACAGGAGGCTCTTCCACTTCGGTTATGACAGGGGGTTATGGTGAAGCAAGGGTAGTTCCTGACCTGAGATGAATGTCATGCAAGGCATAGCTCTGCTGCTGAGTGGGCGGTTTGTTATTGGGATTGGGATTAGGTTGTGCGGGCAGCTGTGGTGGTTTAGGAGGATTATTAGCTACTACAGGAGGAGGCATTATGGCTTGTTGTTGTGGAGGAGGCATTATGGCTTGATGACTGGGCTGAATAGACCATTGATTGGGCTATTGCCAGCCTTGTTGGGACTATTGCCAACCCTGTGAGGCTATTGCCAGCCTTGCTGGGGCTGTTTCCAGCCATGCTGAGGCTATTGCCAGTCCTACTAGGGCTAGTTTCAACCTTGCTGAGGCTGATGCCAACCCTGCTGGGGTTGTTGCCAACCCTGCTGGGGCTGGCTCCACCCCTATTGAGGTTGCTGCCAATTATTATATCCTCCAAAATTATGGGGACTTGAATTTGAAAAATTCTGCCATTGATTATTATTGCTAGGAATGTGAAGAGGATCTTGAGGCATACCTGGTCATGGGGCCCATGGCCTGCATTGAGTGACATATAGCACCTCCTTGTTCTCATTGATAGCTTTGAACTCCATAGGCATCGGCTGAGAATCTACTTTACAATGGTCTTGCATTTGTAGCTCCTCTTTTTCTCCCTGCAATGCAGGCAGTATTCTGTGAGCACAACATCAGCATCCTCCTTCTTCTTTCAAGATTCCATGGTATCTAGCTGAGTAGCGACATTGTTAATGATGTCCTACTAGAAGTCTGATAAGAGATTAGAAAGTTCTATCTTGGATATCCCAGAGCCAGCATACTTGTTTGGTAGGTCTCATATTCCTCTACCCTTCTTGACAGTGGCCCGGGAGTAGTTCAAACAGATATTTTTGATATCATCCCAATTTTTTTGTGTAACATCTCCTCCAGCCATCAGGTCCAGAGCCTCAATGCTTCCTTCATTGACACCTTTAATGAAAAGGTAATTCTGAGAGTCCTCATTAAGTTGATGCTGAGTGTTACGCTGTAGGTTTTACACGAACCTTGAGACATAATATTCTAGGGTCTTGTCCTCTTTCTGGGTCATCTTGAAGATTTCACGACCTTTCAAATCTCACCCTCGATAGTATTATTTATATTTGGAAAGAAACATGTTGCTCATGGTAGTCCAATCTGCTATAGTGTTAGCACCAAGGCCCATGAACCATCATAGCATGGCTTCCTTCAGAGTGGATGGAAACAAATTGAGCTTATGTGCATCAGTTGTATAGTCGTAGCTCCTATAAAGGATGTCAAACTCGAAAAGGAAAGTCTCAGGGTCTTCGGTGATGAGGCCATAGAACTTGGGCAAGGTTGCAGAGGGTATGTTCTTTAAATTCTAATTTCCTTGCTGAGGTGGAATTAGGAAGGGAAAGGTTGGTTGAGCCATCCTTGGAGGAGGTCGTAGCGGTGGTAAGAGATCTTCTGATTCAGTAAATAGTTCATCTAATTGTAAGGATTCATCAGATGATAGTAAGTGATCAAATGCATCAGCAAATATGTTTTCAAATGGTTCTTCAACTTCTATGGGTGCAACTTGGGGTTCCTCAAGCTCAGGGTTGAATGGATTAAATTACTCAGCTTGATGGTCTTGAGGAAGGAAATGCCCAAGGTGCTCTCTTCTTCTATGCATAAAAATAAATACTAAACTAGGCCTAAAATGACTCTAGGGTAGATTAGATTGACACCATTCCCCGACAGCAGTGCCAAAAATGAATGCTCTATATAACACCTCTTATAGCTAAGGATTATGCATCCTTTCTACTAGAAACAATATATTGAACTTGTAACGCCCCGCCAGGGAACCCAAGAGAGATTAACCTAAACATGTCACTATGTGTGCTGAATAATTTTTTTTTTTAAAGTTAACATAAAGAAACATACAATCATGCGGAAGCAATTACCATTTATGCACATGTCTTACACTCACATTGATTACATGACTCAAGGGTTCCATGATGTTGAATTACTTAAAGAAAAAAACAACTAACATAATAACGAAAGATTCCATATGATTATTCATAACAAATACAACTCACATAACCATAATTACAATCCTCATGGATAACCATGAAACTACCATAAACTCACATCCACTGCACATGTCGTAGGGTATGTGGTAATCACTCTAATCTACTTACTATTACAATTTCCAGATTAGGTA